>OZ010600.1:1204491-1221991 GCA_963932145.1 Acanthosepion lycidas
CTTTCTTCCAGAACTTTTGTCGTTCATCCCTGTACTTCCTTGCAAATTGCAATCTGGTCTTCCGATTTTTAATTCTGATGAGTGATTTGCGTCTTGTGGTATCACCTTTGTATTTCTGCTCTCGAAGTCTTCATCGATCGGTGGATTGTGAAACCTTAACCCCTGCACTGTTTCTTTGTTGATGATGTCACTGACGGATATTTGAGTGTTAAGTAAGATGCCATGTAACACAGATTTAAAATTGCAACGAATACATATAGAATATTTGAAACAGAATTTTTGGCACAATGTTGATGACGAATGGCTGACATTTTCACTGAGGAAGCAAAGTAATTATCAATAATTATTTCATAGTGTGTAAATGATATCGCTCTTTAAGAAATAAAAGAAGAAAAAAAGCAAAAAGAATATTTAACAAAATAACAAAACAAAATTAAATTAAATTAAATGAAAATATTTAAATAAATAAAGTAACCAAAATTTTTAAGTATATTGATCATATAAAATAATAAGATAATAAATTATATAAGTTATACTCACTGGAGTACAACAGTTAACTAAAGGATTTTATATGGGGTATTAATAAAGCAAAACAATAGATAATGCTAAAACGACAGCCAAACGTATATACCTCTAGATAAAATATTACCAGTAATGTTAGAGGAATAACGTACAAACTATATTACATCGAAAAAGTCTAACTTACTAAATATAAGTTTTACATGTTTACCACACATAAAAGAAGTGATTGTCAAATTTTAAAGTTTAGCAAGATTGTAGGGTCAAAGGCGTAATATGTTTACAATTGACAGTTAATTCGAATCTTTGATTTAGTAAATCGTTCCTATCTAAAAATCTAATTATCAGAATTTTCTCCCGTAAACACAGAAAACAAGGTTCATATAAGGATCTACATGCTCTAGCTAGTTTATAAATTTTCCATTTAACTGTAGGGTGTTTATTTTCTTCTTTCAACTTCCAAAAGTATTTAGAAAGTAGAGCACGATTTCTACAAGTAACATTAGTAAAGAAGATAAGTTAGGGTTTATACCAATGATCTTTGAAAATGTTCTTGGTGCTGCCAATATAGAACTGGTCAACCCACGTATGTATGTATATATATATATATATATATATATATATATATATATATATATATATGTGTGTGTGTGTGTGTGTGTGTGTGTGTATATATTATATATATGTATATATATAATTTTATATTTATATATTATATATATATGTATATATATAATTAATATATAATTAATATATGTATAATATATGTATATATATAATTAATATATATGAAATTTTAAGGTATACTATATTAATGGGTTAAATAGCTCAGTTTCAGGGAATATGGCGCATGTAAATATAAATGTGAACATTGAGGTCAACAGCCAGCGGCAACACTCTCTTTCACGCTTAAATGCAATATTTAGGATATATATATATATATATATATATATATATATATATATATGTGTGTGTGTGTGTGTTACAAGGAGTGTGTGTGTGTGAGTGTGCGTGTGTGTCTGTATGTGTGTGTGTGTCTGTATGTGTCTGTGTGTGATCTTTCTCTGTATATTCCATATGTGTGTATGTGTGTGCATTTGCGTGTGCATGTGTCGCAGAGATTAAAATACATTCGGCTGAACAAAAGTGCTCGTCGTACTCGAAATGCACAAGGGACTGCTTTCATCCTTACACCGCCTCCCCCATCTCATTCTCTCTCTCTCTCTCTCTGTCGTCTACATTGTTAAGGCGTCCGGTGCATTACCAAATATTCAGCCATGCAACAAAAGCAATCTAATGGCCGTGTCCAGGAACAACAACAACAATAACAAGTACGGCCGCGGCAAATAACAAACGATCGAATTGGTCGGAATTGGTCCATTTTGGTGATCGATTGATTTCGCCCTGCGTTCGATAATTCTTAGCGCCAGCGACTTTTCGATTAAAAGAAAAGAGATGTAAAAGAAGACAATGAAAGAGAGAGAGAGAGAGAGAGAGAGAGAGAGAGAGAAAGAGAGAGAGACAGGGAAAAGGGAGAGGGAGTGAGTGTGAGAGATAGCGAGAGTGAGGAGTTGCAGTGAAGGAGAAAGAAAGAGAGAGAAAGAGGCAAGAAGAAATCGAAGAAAAAGAGGTTGAAGGAAAATGGAGAAATCAAAGGAAGAGAAAATGAAGGAAGTATGTAGAAGAAAGGAAACATAAATAAATGAAGAGGAAGAAAAAGAAAGAAACAAAGTGAATAAGAAAAATAAATGCTATAGAGAAAAAGGAAACGGTAACGAAAGAGAAATAAAAGAAGAAAAGAGATAAGTAAAAAAAGATTAATGAACGAGAAAAGAAAAAGAAAACATAGGAAGAAGAAAGTAATAATCAGAATAAAAAAAAGTGGGTGAAGGAAAAAGAGAAAATAGTGGAAAAGAAAAAAAATGAAAAAAAAAACATACTTGAAAGAAAGTAAAAAGAAAAAGTGAATGAAAGAGAAAAAAGAAGCAAATATAGAAGAAGAAAAAAAAACATTTATAAAGAACGAATGTAAAGAAAGAGAAAAAGAAAAAATGGAAAATAATTGAAAAAAAAAAGCGAAGATTGATTATGAAAAAAATAAAACCAACGAATGAAAAAAAAGTAGATTTAAAAGTTAGAAAAGCGAAAAACAATGACCACAGTAAAAATGTAAAGGAAACAAAAAGAAAAACAAAGAAAATAAAGGCAAAAAAAAGAAAAAAAAAAAAAAAAAGAAAAGAATCATGAAAATAAGACAAACAGAAAATGAAGAAAGCAAAAAGATAACATTTAAGAAACAGGAAAGATGATAAAAAAAAAAACACAGTGAATTTTTCTTTAGTGTATATTTCCCACGAGAACGAGGCTATCAATTGCCTTACAGAAATATTCATTGAAGCGAAACTCGACTATGGCCGTCTATTGTTTTCCGTTAATGGTATCTCAGCAGTAGGTGTAGTGGCAGTGGCAATAGTTAAGGAGGCTACCAGACTTGGCTAATTGACGTTTCCACGGGGATATGTCCATTATGCAGGATTTGTTCTTAGATATATTTTGTGCATATTTGTATTACTTATCTGCCCCTTGACAGTCTCCTGTAAAGGGAAAACGTAAAAGGTTAGCAAGAACTCAGGTAGGGGAAAAAACGGACAAAAGAAAAGCAATCAGGCGAAATAGTAGGAAATGTTGCAACAGAAAAGAGATTTTTTTCCTGTGTAAAAAGAAGGGTGACTAACCAAACTTGAAATACGTATATATTCACCAATAGGAGATTTCTTTTTAGAACGGAGCAACAGAAGATTACTAAAACCACCTGAAGGCATATCCAGAGCTCATTATTTGGATCGCTTTTTCTGTTCCCTAAATCAGTCGGTTCATTCTACTGGCTTTTTTTTGTTAGGAGGCACGGTGGAGTAATGGATAGCGGCTCGGACTGAGGAATCGCAGAGCAGAGTTCGAATTCCAGTCGAATCCATTACATTCACTTACATGCTAATACCCTTGGGAAAAGTGTGAATCCTCTTCTTACCACCAGCTATGGTAAATAGCAGGACAGGCACCGGGTTCTATAGCCTTGGATATCAACTGGTCTACCGCAGAAAGAAATGGCAACCTACTGCGGGAAGATACATGATCGCCTAAGCGTATATCACTCATGGTACATAACTGACTGACTGAAAGTGCATAAAAGTTGTCTCTTTCTTTTGTTTTGTTTCTTTTGTCCCTAAAGTCAAATCAATATCATTTCTTCAATATTCTAGTGGAGAATGCCCCACTCCGCTTTTCCCCAAAAACTGCTATTTTGTGTAAGAGACCCTCGCGTAGGTATTTCACTGTAAAAAAAAATACAAACTTAATCTTTTCAAGTCAATGGCTAATCATTATCTATTCCCCTTATCCTCTTAATATTCACTTCCTACCACCTCTTCTTTCATTCACACCATATACCTAATTCATATATATATATATATATATATATATATATATATATATATATATATATATATATATATATGGAGGAGTGCGTAGTCAGGGAGGGGAAGTTGAGGGAGTAGTAAGAGAAGAGATATCATCTAAACTTGCCGATAGATTCAAAACGAACTCTAAGAAGGCAATTTCGCTTATTCTCATTTTTGTCTCGACAATCGCCCAAAATAACAGAACCAGATTTGTGCAGATATTGGATATATATATATATATATATATATATATATATATATATATATATATATATATATATAATAAAAAGGCTTAAACATTAATATTCCATGGTCATAATTTATTCCATTGGAATCGTAAATACGATCCAATTCATCAGACCTACAAATTCAAAAAGAAAACAGAAAAAACAACTCCGGAAATAAAAAATAAAATTTAGAGAGAGTGTAATTATTAGAGTGTGGGACGAATGTTAGAGCTAAAGAGAGGGGTAACAGACGAAAGAAGGTGGGAGATTAAAACTTAATAGAGAGAAGTTTTAGAGAGGTGAGTCAAAGACGGTTTAAGTGAGAGAAATATGAATGTTGTCGGATGTCTAATACATTAAAGATGTAACCGGAAAGAATACATTTTGTGGTGACATACAATAGACGATCTAATCTTAAAGATCTGGACATTGAGCCTGGATTCTATCCTCTTGCAATTTTTTTTATTTAAAATATATATGTATGTGTATGCATGTATGTATATATATATATTTATATATTTTGCATATGTATGTGTATATTTACCACTAATATTATCTATCTATATGCATATATATATATATATATATATATATATATATATATATATATATATATATATATATATATATATATATATATATCCGGGTAAGATGAGAGCGAATAGATTTCAATTCCAAGGTTCATACATTTAATTTAAAAGAGGGCTCAATACAGAGTATAGCAATATTATTTAGGATATTAAAACAACATATAAAAATAGCTAAACAACGTGTTTCGATGCATACCGATGCGTCTCCTCAGGCGATTGTAAATTACTGGCGAGTAAAAGTTTAATTAGCTTTTCACTCGCCAGTAATTTACAACCGCCTGAGGAGACCCATCAGTATGCATCGAAACACGACTGCAATTGTGTAGCGATTTTTGCATGTTGGTTTAATATTCTAAAATAATATATATATATATAATTGGTCAGCGTGTATTTGAATCTAAGGTAGCTTCAAATATATAGGACCAATAGCTATCAGTTCTTTGAATCGTTTAATCATACATTCAATAAAACGCTTGATGATATTAGTAGGAAAATTATTGTCCATAAAAATACAATGAGTTTTCTCAAGTTCTTGGTCAAGGGTACAGGAGAGCAAACATCAACGCCCGATGGATTAAGATAGATATTATGTTAATTTTACGGGACCTAGGAACAGAAAATTTCCAGTTTGTGTGAACGTAGGTTTGGGATAAACACTAGTAACAACAAACCATCTTTACATTCAGCAAGAACGTCCAGGAACGGTACAATCCTTCGCCACTTCCATGGTGAATTGCAAAGATGGATAAAGGGAACTGAATTTGATGTGAAAAGCCGTAGCGTCGTTGATGGAATCAAAGATGGAGAAAGTTTCATCGACTTAACGTAAATAAAGATAGAGTTTACGGCATTTTTCAAACAAAAGGCTTCGTAGAAACCAACAAAAGTGTTGGCTAATACCGGACCCAGGGGACTGCCCATCGTAACCCCATTGATTTGGGTATACATACTATTATTGAACGTAAACTCACCTGACTCTGTTACCAAATGAATAAACTTCAAAAACAGAGTTCTGGAATTAAAGCAGGACCCAGCTGACCCCTATAGAGAGCATCGGTACAAATTTGCAAGATGTCTTAAAGGGGAACGATCGTCTACAAACTCACAATGTCAAATGACACCAAAAGTTTGTTCTCAGAACAAATATCAGAAGTTTTAATAAAATTAGAAAATTTAATGAGACGGAGATACAAAAAGTAGAGAATGAATCAGAAAAAGTTCGGGAGTCAATCCTATCGCCAGTTCATGTTCTACAGAACCTATCATAAACAAAATTGGTCGAAGAGGCATATTTTCCTTATGTACCTTGGGTAAACCGTACAGTTGTGGACGTTGGGAAACAATAGGGCTGATGCGGTTGTACACACTCTTGAAAATCAGGTTACTTTTATATAGAGAGAGTAACCATATTTTGTATTTTCGCTTCTATTTTATTGGTATTGTCACATATACTTGGAGAACCAATCTTCCTAAATTCTGAGGAATCATGTAAAATGACTCCCATTTTACCAATATAAACCAAAATTATTTAAAATTACCATTGCCAGAACCTTTATCTGGCTTAAAAGAAGAAAAAAAAAAAGAAAGGAAAATGCTTATGTGCTTTTTCAAGTCGGTATTTGTTGAAACTTGACTAATGCATGGAATAATAATGCAACACAAAATGTACTTAGAACAAAATGTATTGAAACAAGAAAGTGTACACAATATATACATATAGTCTTTTGTATATTCCGGGTAAGACCGTTCCTGGAGAATGTTTTGACTGAGTCGCAGTCGGGCAGAGTCTCTGGTTCAATCTCTTCATTCCTTCCCGGTACCAACCATATTTATATGGTCGGTACTCCACTATGCAAATTAGGTGGATCCTACCACAACCCCCCCTCCCAAGCCTTGGAATCCCTTTTGGATTTCAAACTGGCTTCCTATATGGGTTGATGATTATGGCTATTTCTTTGTAGATCCATTTGCATACTTTTAATATTTTTTTCGTCCAATGGTTCCGTGAACTTTCGTTTCCTACCGGATCTTCTCGGTTCAGGAGTATTCTGCGGAGGTTCTACTTGAAACATATCATACATTACATCAATGGGATCTTCCTCCTCATCCGGTATACTCTCTTCATGCTCTAGAACGTAGCATTTTTTAACTTGGTTCTGGTGCCTTTTATGAGTATTCTTCGGCCCTTTAATTATGTAAATCCGGTCACCGATTCTCTTGTCCACAATGCCTCGCTCCCAGAACTCAACGTTGTTTTTGTAGCACTTGAAAAACACCTTCTCTCCGGAAGTGTATCTTTTTCTAGCTGTATACATAGTATTCTTTACTCTATTTTTTCCTGGCAAAAGCTTGTCAAACACTGACTTAACTTTCTTAGCGAACATTAGTTCAGCTGGTGCCATGTTTGAGTGTGTTCTCTGGTTTGGCGTAATTCTGTATACCTGTAGGAATTGCTGAAGCGCCTTTTCCGTTGGAACTCCTGAGGCTTTCTTCAGAGCGCGCTTTAAAGTATCGACAAATCTTTCCGCGAGTCCATTGGACCTCGGATAATACGGCGGCGTCGTTATGTCATCAATTTGATATAACTCACAAAATTCCTTAAATTCTTCAGAAGTGAATTGTGTACCATTGTCACTCATAATACACTCTGGCACACCGAACCGTGCAAATAGTTCATGCAAAAAAGTTGTTGTGGTATTGGACGGAGGCTTTTTGCAGCGTAGTACATCCGGCTATTTTGTAAAACTATCTACCACTATTAAGTAGCAATAATCTTCTACTGGACCAGCGAAATCAATGTGTAATCTTGTCCACGGATGATCTGTCTTGGGCCATGGTTTGTGTACTATAGGTGGTGCCTTAGCTGCTAACGCACACACTTTACATCGATGAACCATGTTTTCGATATCCACATCCATTCCTTTCCAATATACAAAGCTTCGCATTAAGCTTTTTGTTCTGTTAACCCCCGGGTGACCCATATGAAAGTCCCGAAGTATTCTTTTCTGCAACTTTTTTGGTACTACTACTCACTCACCATATAATAAAACTCCGTCACAAATTGAATAAATCTCCTGCACTTTTTGGTCATTTGCTACCATTTTGCTTTTTATTTCTAAAATGAAATCATCGCTTTCAGCTTCTTTTTTGATTTCCTTTGATGTAACCGGTAGCTCTCTTAAAATGTTGTTTACCATGCTTTTCACCTCATAATCTGCTCTGATATTTGCAATAATTGATTCTTCAAATCTTTCTTCTTGACTCGGTACGAGTCTTGATAAACTATCCGCATGAATTATATTTTTGGATGATAGGTGCTTTATGTGAAAATCATAATTGAGAAGAATGGTTCCCCATCTCAACAGACGATTTGCCGTATAAACGGGTAACCCTTTCTTCGAACCAAAAATAGTGATCAGAGGTTTATGATCCGTTTCAAGAATAAAATGTCTGCCGTGGATGTATCTGTGAAATTTTGTTATGGCAAAAATAATGCTCAGCGCCTCTTTTTCTATCTGTGAGTAACTTTTTTCTCCTGGGAGTAAAGTTCTCGAAGCATGTGCAATTGGTTTTCTAGAACCATCTGGCATTATGTGTTGAATACACGCTCCTATCCCGTATGAACTGGCATCACTTCTCACTACAATATCAAGTTTTGGATTGTAATGGGTTAAAAAGAGGTCTGATGTAAGCATTTTCTTTATTTCATCAAAGGCTTTCTGACATTCTGCCGTCCATTCCCATGCCTTGTCTTTTTTTAGTAGTTCATTCAACGGAGCCCTTAGATTGTACATTCCTTTAATGAACGCTTGATAATAATTTGCGAGCCCCAGAAAACTCTGTAGCATCGCCACATTAGTGGGCGTCGGCATGTCTCTAATCGCAATGGACCTTTCCGGATCTGGACATCTGCCATTTTTGTTAATTATGTGACCTAAATACTTAATTTCCTCCAAACCAAATTCGCACTTTGACTCTTTGACTTTAAATCCAAAGTCCTGAATCTTTTTAAATACTTGATTGAGATGCTCTCGATGTTCGTCGACGGTTGCGCTCCTTACTATGATGTCGTCTAAGTAGGCGTACGCAAAGTCTAAATCATTCAACATGACGTCCATAGCTTGTTGAAAAATGGCTGGTGCCACTTTAATACCAAAAGGAAGCCTGTTGTACTTGAATAATCCTCTATGCGTGTTTATCCCTAGTAACTTCGAACATTCTTCTTCGACGGGAATTTGGAGATAGGCATCTGATAAGTCGATTTTTGAAAATATAACTCCACCATTTAGCTTGTTAAAAATCTCCTCCGGACTCGGTAACGGGTAATGGTAGTCCTTGATTACCGAGTTCAACCCTGTCGAAAAATCAACACAGACTCTGATTTGGTTTGATTTCTTTTTAATGCACACAATCGGCGCAGACCATGAATTAGATTCTACTTTCGAAATAATTCCCATTTTTTCCAACCTATCAAGTTCTTCGTTAATTTTCTCTACAGTTGCGAAAGGCACGTTACGTTTCTTTTTAAAAATTGGCATAGTATTTTCCTTTAATTCAAATTTAGCTTCAAACTTGCTACATCTTCCAAGACCAGGTGTGAAGGTTTCCGGAAACTTTTTCTTTAATTCATCTTTAATGCCCTGTCTTGTTTGCGTATTACTTTCTACTTTTCTGCAGAATGAGTTTAACGGTTTATCCCACAATTCGAATGTTTCAATAAAATCTGTACCCATCAAGTTTTCTCCATTTTTCAGAATGAAAACCATTATTTTTTTAACGATCCCGTTCAATTTCATGGGAAGTACAACCTCGCCTTCGAAGTTAATTTCCTTTCCAGTTACCGTTCGAGCACGTTTCGTTGACTTCATTATTGTAGGCCTTTTTAAAATTTTCCATGTTTTATAATTCATTATTGTTAAATCTGAACCCGAATCGAGTTGAAATTTGATATTCTTTTTAAATATTTCAGTCGTCACATATTTCCTCAAATCTCTATCTGATTTGATATTCGAATTTGTTTGTCTAATTCGGCTATTGAATTTTTTCGTTTTACAACACGATCCTTTGTGTCCCTTCTTGTGGCACACGAAACATTTCTTATTTCTATATCGGCAATTTACCTCCCAGTGTCTTTCGTTGCAGCGTCTGCAATTATATGGTGGAACCTTTTTTTCCTCCTCGTTCTTCTTATTTAATTTTTCTTGTCTATTTTTAAAATACGCTGAATTTTTACTCCAATTTTTTTCTGATGGGTAATTTGACTTTTTAAAAATTTTTTTAATATAAGCAATGCCAGCTTCTTCGATTTTTTGAGACTCTTTCTTTAAACTTACGGCCCGCTGACACTCCTCTGCTAACTTTTTCAGGGTAAGGTTTTGTTCAGATTCGAGTTTAGACAAAACTCTACGTCTTATTTCGGCACTCTTACTGGATACCAGTCCTTGAGCAAAAATTAAACACTTAAATTCTTCCACCGTAATCTCTGCCAATCTGAAGTTGTCACAATGTCTATTGACTATAGATGCATATGTTAAATAATCCTGATCGTCGGATTTAGTGACATTCAGGCATAACCATCGCTTATGCCAAAGCGACATATTTGCTCCAAACAGCTCTTTTAGCAATTTCACTGTTTCCGAGAATTCCAATTCATTCGTTCTTCTCGGTAGAATAAAATCTACAAATTTGCTATTTTCTGCTGTACCTAGCTTTCTTAGTAATAGACTGACTTTTCTTGAATTCGACCAGTTTTCACAGTCTGTGTAGAAAATATCTTCATATCGTTTAAAGTACGCTTCAAAAGTTTTTTCTTCGTCTGGCACATAGTTGAAAGTTTCCAGCGAATTAAATATGGTGTTATTATAATATGAAGAATTTCCCTCATTTGGCTAATTGTTGTTTAATTTCTCCAGTATTAACTTTTGAATTTCTAAAAGTCTTTCCTCTTGCGTCTCTTGGTATTTTTGCTGGGATTTGAATAATTTAGCCTGACTCAACTGCTGGGATTTGAATAATTCAGATATGACTTTACATAATGCATCCATCTTTAGCTGATAGTGTTCATGCAACAAAGAATATATCTTTAATTTGTGTATCTATGGATATAATATAAGCTGACCAGAAAAATCGAAACAACTTACGACTTTTTTATTTTGTCTTGCTTTTACATCCAAGCCCGTGATAATCAACTTTGGTATTTTTTTTTTATTACTTCTGTTCGCGTATTTCAATGACAAACCTCTGATTTTTATTATCAGAGGTAAATTCGTCACTATAAAATATTGTTGAGCAAACAAAAAAAAAAAAAAATAATATAATTTTTTAAAAGTTAGTTACCTTTCAAAATCGACACGGTGTATTTGTGCCTTTTAATTCCATGCACGTTTTTGTAGTCGGCCAGTTTTTTTTTTTAACGGGTGTCTCGTTGTAGATAACTTTTTCAATTTAAAATCACCGTTATTCGTTTACGACACCTTTCAAATTTTTCTGAGTGAACGTTCCTTATGCTTAGTCGTCCTTTAACGAGTTCTAAATATCCAGAAATTCAGAATCATTCGCCGTTTCGTTAGATGTTGGACTTTTAATTAATAATTTTTTTTCCTTCAGCCTGGGTTCTTCAATGACTTGTCCCAATTGTTGAAAGCTATCAATTATTAATTCCTTTTTTTTTCGTATGGTTCTTTCTACCTCGTCGCCATTGTTGAAACATGACTAATGCATGGAATAATAATGCAACACAAAATGTACTTAGAACAAAATGTATTGAAACAAGAAAGTGTACACAATATTTACATATAGTCTTTTGTATATTCCGGGTAAGACCGTTCCTGGAGAATGTGTTGACTGAGTCGCAGTCGGGCAGAGTCTCTGGTTCAATCTCTTCATTCCTTCCCGGTACCAACCATATTTATATGGTCGGTACTCCACTATGCAAATTAGGTGGATCCTACCACAACAGTATTTATGTTTTATCAAGCCCTTGTTTATATATATATATATTTATACATTTAGGAATTTCTGCATGTCGAACCTCGAAAATAAGATATTTACAGATTTTAAAAAACCATCAATCTACCTAAGATACGTTGATGATATTCTTATGTTAGCTAAAAATACAGATGAAATAATTCAACTTCAAAAACGTTTCCAAAATAATTCTGTCCTTAAATTCACATATGAACTCAATACTAGTAATAAAATCCCCTTCCTTGACATATTGATAAACACAAATAATAACAAATTTACTATTTTGCCATACAAAAAACTTACAAGCATAAATTCATGTACAATTAACTATAAGAGCGAATGCCCATATTACTACAAAATAGCAATTATAAAGAATCTAATACATCGTGCAGAAACTAATTTATTCACAAAACAGATTTTTTACAGTGAACTATAAAACAAATATTAATAATAGCTTTCCAAACTATATAGTTGATGAACAAATAAGATGCTTTCTTAGAAATCTCAATACTAAGCAAATTGTACATAATACTGCTTCTACTGATCTCAAGCATATTAATCTCCTATATGGTAATCAAATGCATACTAATTATAAACAAGATGAAAATATACTAAAAAATTTAGTAAATTCTAATATATCAACTACAGATCCTAGCAAAAAAATTAAATTAATCATGTTCTACACTAAATCTAGTATATCCAACTTAATACTTCGCAATGATTCTTCTCCTCCGGTTAGCGATTTGCAAAAAACCAACATAGTTTATAAATTCAAGTGCCCTTTGGAAGAGTGTATCTCCAACGAATTAAATAATATTTATGTTGGTCACACGACAAACTCGCTTTCACGACGCTTGACACTACATTTCAATGAAAACTCTAACATTTTTAGGCATTTAAAACAACATGCCTGTCCGCACACACAATTCTGTAAAATACTTGTCGAAAACACAATTATACTTCGACATGAAAACAATAGACAAAAACTAAAAATCATTGAAGCATTATACATCAAACAGTTGAAACCCAACCTAAACAAAATCAATTATGACATCTCTACAAATATTCTTAAATGTCTATAATTGGTAACAGAAGCCATTGGTTTATACCAACGGCTTTCGATTCATACTTTTACAATTCACTTTCGTGTGGTCATGTGTAACGTCATGAGATGCGGTGCGATTTTCGCTTCTAGCGTCTTATATGCACGTGTTTATCGTTGCTTAGAAATCATCTATGTAAACATTGACAGACTATCATCACTGTCTTGTCCGTATATTGCTTAATATGTTGTAATTGACATCTTTGATAATGGCTTAAGTAAGCCGAAAGCTTAGATTGTATTGAAAAAAATATGGATCAATATTGTGAATTTCTTTCTTCGTTCAACGATAATGTTATTAAACTTATCAGAAGTTACGAAAAAAATTTACATAAAATAAATAGACAACACTTGTCTATATTATTTAATGAAACGTGTATGAATATATATATATATATATATATATATATATATATATATATATATATATATATATATATATATATATATATATGCGTATATTTTGGCAGCATGTTTTCATTGCGGCATGCTTCGTTGAATAATTTAGACAAGTTTTGTCAACTTATTTTCAGTTGGATCTTTTCTTATTCCCGGATAAGCTTTTTGCAACTTGTTTTTTTCTCAGGTTAGTAAAAAATATTCTAGAAATAATTCTGTAAAAGAAAAAGATTTAAGAAATAAAATTTGTGTCAAGTCATTTATTTTTGTTCCTTTTCTTCATACTTCAGGGCGCATTCGGGCAAACATGAAACATATAAAAAGGTGCTGAAAAATTCTTGGTCTGACCATTATGATGTTTGATCATTTGATCAGATTTTGGATAGTAGGACTGAGAACTTTTCAGCACTCCCTCGTAATTGTAATTCTAATTCGTTTATTTAATTTTCCCCGAGAATAGTTTTTTTTTAATTTATTTTAACCAAAAGTAAGGTTGTTGCTGGAATATTTTTACATTATTTTTTTTTCCCGCGCTTTCAACCGCCATGTTGCATTCTATGCTTTTATTTATCGCAGGTTTCTCCCCGCCCTCCACCCCTGTTATTATGGAAGTGCTCTCTCATCTATTAATTCCATCGTTGCAATGAATTTTTCCATAATGATCGTACTTTATCGAATATGGTATCTTGGAAGTGATAAAAAGACATTTTTTTAATAGGGTAAATACCAGCTTTATAAAAAAATAGAATGGCAATTATATTGACTAAAGATATTTTTTATCGTTTTTTTTTAAAAATATTTTCTGGATCTGGGGCGATATTTGCGCATTATATTTAAGTGCGATATTTTCTATTCATATCAGGAATTTATTTGGGCGATGAAAAAGTTTTCAATATTTTTCCATAAAACATTTTATTCCCATAAATTTCCAGAATGCTAACTGAATCATCAAATATATTTTTCACGGTTGGTTGGTTGTTTTGTTTTATGACATATCAATGGGTCATTTAATGCCAACAAAATTTTGAAATAGATTCATAATTTGGTAAAAAATGTGTGTATGTATACATATATATTTGAACCATTTTTTTTTTAATTACAAAGTATTTATGGTATTAAAACCTATTTTTACACAAGTATGAGTGTGAACTATTTGCCCATAGCTGGGACCCTAATAGGTGCTACCATCCTGGGTCAGGGTGAACCTGGGAACACCAGCAATTAAGAGGTGGTTCCACGCTCCTCAAAACCTCCTGATCAGAGGCCTTGCTGTTGGACGTAGTTTATCGTCTTACCCAGGACGGATATTGTTCGCGGATTATCCATTAGGTGACGTCACATGTCAGCTAAACTGTGTATTCCTTCATAAAAGGACGATTCCAGTTTCTTTCATCGCTATTAACATTTGATTATTATTTCTTTAATCTCACCTCTAGTTACTTCTCATCGCTACTTATCACATCGCCATTCCCGGTCTGTGAATAAACAAGGTAGTTCGTAAAGAAAGAATTATCATCAGCGAGACTCGGACGACACCACAGATTTATTTTTTGACATAGAAACTGTAAAGGTTTATTTGTAATTTTGACAAAACAGCAGAAAATATCTCAGTTAATTCTCATGTTTTACTAACGTTCAGCCAATATAAGGATAAAGAGCCACTCAAGGTAGAGAATGGGGTTAGCGACATGAATGTAAGAGGAGTTAAAAGGCAGTGAAAGCTATGAGGATAGAAATTGAGCCTTGATTTGAAGAGGTTAAGATTGTTGATTCAGGGAAACATCTACGTGGGAGTCTGCTAAGCAAAATAGCAATTCTTGGGAAAAGGCTGAATGGAAGATCTTGCTTACAATACGGATGAAAAATGGCCGATTCGAGTCTTTAGACATAGCATGGCTCGTAAATGTAAAAGAAAACAAAAAAGGGGAACTAAATGGTGAATCTCATCTGGATATTTAGCACGGAAATATCGCCATAGCAGCCAAAGGCTTGTAATATTACGTCTAAGGGTAATGTAGAAAAACAAAATAAAAACCTTTTTCTGCTCTGATTTGAATATTGTGTACATCAGACGAGAAACGAAAAACATTTAAATAATCTTAGAGGCAAATATCATAAACCAACTCATTTCATTTATTTTAGAGAATCCTTTGTTTTTTTGCGAGAAAACTTAGTTGTCGTGTTACTTGATATTTTAACCTACCGAAAATAATAGATGGTTGGACCCTTTTTCAAATGAATCCTATTTGGACCTTGTAAACCTATCCCAGAGTCCATTCAAATTTTCTATACGGTCTGTCTATATATCTGAGATGAGGCATTATGTATACTATTTACATTATTCGGACTAATGTCGCCATATTTATTACAACGTTTCCGCATTTCATTATCTGTCTATATTTCTGAGATGAGGTATAATGTACACTATTTACATTATTCCGACTAATGTCCCCATCTTTGTCGACATATTTATTACAACGTTTCGGCCCTTTAGCATCTGTCTATATTTCTGAGATGAGGTATTATGTACACTATTTATATTATTCGGACTATTGTCCCCATCTTTTTCGCCATATTTATCACAACGTTTCGGCCTTTCAGTAACTGTCTATATTTCTGAAATGAGGTATTATATACACTATTTATATTATTCGGACTATTGTCCTCATCTTTGTTTCATCTTAAAAGGGTATGTGTCCTCAAGGACACATGGCATAGTGGATAAAGGTGTTACCTAGATGCAGTGATAGGACTCAAAGAGTGTGAGTTCAATACATGGTTAAGGCAGTGGAGAAATAACAGGAAATGATTGATAACTGACATCAATTAGACATGGCACGTGGAACTAGAACAGTCTACCCCAGTGAGCGAAATAAAGGGCTCAGTTCAACATTCAAACAATATGAAGAACGCCGGAGCGCACAACGGCCGAAACGTTGTAATAAATATGGCGACAAAGATGAGGACAATAGTCCGAATAATGTAACTAGTGTACATAATACCACGTCTCAGAAATATAGACATATACTGAAAGGCGGAAACGTTGTAATAAATATGGCGACAGAGATGAGGACAATAGTCCCAATAATGTACGTAGTGTATGTGATACCTCATCTCAGAAATATAGACAAATACTGAAAGGCGGAAACGTTGTAATAAATATGGCGGCAAAGATGAGAGCAATAGTCCAAATAATGTAAATAGTGTACATAATACCTCATTTCAGAAATATAGACAGATACTGAAAACCGAAAGAGTTGTAATAAATTCGGCGACAAAGATGAGGAATTATTCCGAATGAGGTAAATAGTGTACAAAATACTTCATCTCAGAAATATAGACAGATACTGATGGGCCGAAACGTTGTAATAAATATGGCGACAAAGATGACGACAAAAGTCCGAATAATGTAATTAACTTACATAATACCTCATTTCAGATATAAAAAATATGGACAGATACTGAAAGGCGGAAAAGTTGTAATAAATTAGGCGACAAAGATGAGGACAATAATCCGAATAATATATATAGTGTACATAATACCTCATCTCATATATATATAGAGATACTTAAATTCGAAAACGTTCGAATAAATATGGCGACAAAGATGAGGACAATAGTCTGAATGATGAAAATAGTGTACATAATAATTCACCTCAGAAATATAGGCAGATACTGAATGGCGGAAACGTTGTAATAAATTTGGCGACAATGATAAGGACAATAGTCCGAATAATGTAATAGTGTACATAATACCTCGACTCAGCAATATAGACAGATACTGAAAGTCGAAAACGTTGTAATAAATATGGCGACAAAAATGACGACACAATTCCGAATAATATAAATAGTGTACATAATACCACATCTCAAAAATATAGACAGATACTGAAAGGCGGAAACGTTGTAATAAATTATGCGATAAAAGATGAGGAGAATAGTCCGAATAATGTAAATAGTGTGCATAATACCTCATCTCAGAAATATAGAAAGATACTGAAAGGCGGAAACGTTGTAATAAATATGGCGACGAAGATGAGGAGAATAGTCCGAATAATGTAAATAGCGTACATAATACCTCATCTCAGAAATATAGAAAGATACTGAAAGGCGGAAACGTTGTAATAAATTTGGCGACAAAGATGAAGACAATAGTCCGAATAATGTAAATGTACATAATATCTCATCTCAGAAATATAGACATATACTGAAAGGCGGAAACGTTGTAATAAATATGGC
>OZ010600.1:1226991-1256991 GCA_963932145.1 Acanthosepion lycidas
GTAGGTGATGATGGCTCTCCACCTCCCTCTATCCCTTGCAGCTCTCAACAACTTCCTTCCCTCTGCTACCCACCCCCCAGACCATATTCTGTCGCCCACTTGCTTAGACACGCCAGATAGGTCACGTGTTGTTTTTCCTTGTCTCTCTTTCCTTCTATTCGACCCGTGAGTATCAGATTTTCCAGGCCGTCCTTCCTCATTATGTGTCCCATAAACTTCAGCTGCCTCTTTCTGATGTTAAGTATAAGCCTGTTTGCAGCCTCTCTAAGATCTCATCGTTGCTCACACGCTCGGTTCATGATATCCTTAGCATCCTTCTGTAGGACCACATCTCTGGCGCTTCGAGTCTCTTCTTCATCTTTGAGGAGACCGTCCAACACTCTAAAAAAGAAGGACAGATGTCACGTAATTGCGAGACAAGCTTTTTAACCATTACACCAGGACGAGATGCCCAAATTGGCATGTATGATTTTATTAGTATTAGATGTAACTGTAATGTCGTAAACATTCAACGCTTTCTTGTTTACTTTGTGTAGAAATATTTTTTCTAGTATTTTCATTCTTTTTAGTGTTCTTTATTTTATTTTTTCTTTCTTTTTCCTGTTAAAGTTTTCTCTCTCTTTTTTTTAATCTGATTTCTTTGGCTTTTCTTTTCATTTCCCTCCCCCTTTGAATACTTTCGATTCACTTTCTTTGTTTTTTCTCAATCACTTGTTTTTCTTTTCTCCTTTTCTTTTTGACAAATTTCTTAAATTTCTTTTTTCATTTCTCTTAATTTATTGGGCCGTTTCATTTTCCCAATGTTCTCAAATTACTCTTTCGTCTTCGTCATCTCTTTTCTTTCTTTTCGTCCTTGTAGACATTTTAATACCGATTTTTGACTTGTTGCCAACGTTTGCATTCTATTTTTGTTTTTTTTTTTGTTTTTTTTCTTAAACTTCTTTTTTTTTTATTTATGCGCGCATTCACCTATTATGTTAGAAAGCTAGATGTAGAATTTGGGCTGAGTCAGGAGACGATGATTGATTGGGTTTAGTTCAGCTAAAT
The DNA here is from genome assembly GCA_963932145.1 of Acanthosepion lycidas. Taxonomy (NCBI): domain Eukaryota; kingdom Metazoa; phylum Mollusca; class Cephalopoda; order Sepiida; family Sepiidae; genus Acanthosepion; species Acanthosepion lycidas. The sequence goes on from OZ010600.1 coordinate 1,228,039, forward strand.
AGATCCTTTCTATCCGATCTCTTCTCCTGATACCTGTTCACCCCAAGCGCCCTTCTGATAACCTTTGCCAAGGTCATCTGTAAGGTGTCTTTCATCATAAAATGTTCTGAACACAAGCATCACGTTTGTCCTTAAAAAAATGTCCATTACAGTCGCAACTCATCACCCTAATAAAGAAGTAAATTGTTCAGGAAACGAGTGGAAATTAATTTAAAGGTTTCAAATCTGAAGAATTAACATTTACATTCAAATCCCACGACCCACTATGGTTGTTGGGACATCACATGTGGGTGTTTCTAGAAAATGATAGTCTAACGGGTTTCGTCCTTCTTCAGATTGTTTTAAATTCAAAGTTGTTTTTTTATATTGGTTACTAACTAAAGCTAGAGAGCCTAGTCTGATCTTCTATTTAAACCATAGCTAGGGGAATAAGAGACCGATTCATGCCGCTCTCAAGTTGACGTAATGACCTCGATCGGAATTTGATCTCTCACTCAATCCGAGCCCACGTTGATATCCACTACGCTATTCACATATCCATAAATTATGGAATATCCAGCGAGGATTGAACTTATTACACAATAGCAAGGATCAGACCAGCTCGCTAACAGTAATCCCAGGTGGAAACGCCAATAAAAACATCCGGTGTAGTGGATAGATTACTTGCTTATCGCTCCATCCAGAAATCGGTATTGGGATTTATTCGTTGTATAAAACGCAAAACTATACAAGAGTAACGCAGTGGCCGGTTTTGTCATTGAAATTGTTTGCGTCAGGGTTCAATCATAAATCAAAGCTAAAGTTTAAAATTCTGATTTCCTAGGCAGGTTGAACATCACCATTTGTAATTCCATCGCCACCAATCAAATCCCTAGCTACTGACAGTCACGATGAGCGGATGACCCCCCTCAAAGAAGCACTGAACCAAAATCTGGCTATTTGGTGAAAATGAAGAATATAGGACAAAAAGAGACTCAAATAAGGTCTCAGGACTGTCTTACATCTGTATTCGGCAGAGATCAGGGTTAGTTGAATAAGGAAAGGGAATGTCCCCTCTTTCTGATTTACATAAATGATCTGTCTAAGAATATACTCAGATCATTTGTAAACACCTATGCCGACGATACATATATATGGGTGTACGTTTGTAATGTCTGTTTTCATAATTGCTCCAATCTCTTTGCCTCTCTTGCTTTCAATATGTCATGTGAGTGTCAAATTCTCCAAGCTCTCTTTCCTTATTATATGTCCTAGAAATTTCAACTATCACTTTCTGGTTCTAAGTGTCCATTTATTTCCTATTTTCCTTAAAACTTCTTCATTATTCACATGTTGAGTCCATAATATTCTCAGTATCTTTTTGTAGAACATTATCTCTAGTGCCTCAAGTTCGTCATCTGTGACGGGATGGTCCAATATTCACTGCTGTATTGAAGAATTGATAAAAATAAGATCATTTAGGTGACTAAATTTATTTAAGAGTAGTCGGTTGAAAACTCGTTTCATACATCGTTACTATTGAAGTAATATTGGTCCTCACTGAGTGTCCAACATTTCGTATTGAAATAATGATAATCATCATCATCCCCTTAACTTGTCATGCCCTGTAATGTGTCCAAATCGCGCCATTTTTATCCGTTTGACAGTAGCGAGAAGAAGTTCCTGGTGTCCCACAAAACTTTCAACCATTTCCCGCATAAACTCAATGTTTTTATGATCCCAGTATAAGATGCCTGTGTTTTTTTCTCATGCATCTCTTCTCAAACGCTTGGATCTCTCTCTCTCTCTTTCTGCTAATAGTGTTCACGTTCCACATCCATATAAGAGAATTGGAGACTACCAGCGATTTATACAGTCTGTACTTTGTTTGAAACCTGATTTTGCTCCTCCATATTCTTGACAATTTGGCCATCGCTGCCATGGCTGCAGATATCCGTGTGCGGATTTCTGAGTTGCAGGTACCATCTTTAGACAAGATTGCTCCTAAGTATTTAAAACTGGATACTTCCTCCAGTGAATTCCCATTCATGGTAATGTTGACACAGGTGTTACTGATTGTGCTATTCAGTATTACTTTGGATTTCTCGAAGCTGGCCTCCATTCCATATGTTCCTGCTCTTTCAAAAAATTTGTTGGTCAAGTCCTGGAGCTCACCGTTATTACCTGTTATGAGATCAATGTCATCTGCAAAACGTAAGTTACAGACGGGTTTGCCAGCAATAGTGATTGAAGGATCGTGACTGTTCTGGGTTTCTAGCATGATTCTCTCTAGAAATGGTTTAAACATTGTAGGAGAAAGTACTCATATCTATCTCATGCCGACAGTTTCCAGAAGAATCCTCCCATTTGTTTTCTCAGAAGAACTGGTGGCATTTTTATATAGGACCTGATGACTTGGATAATTCAATTATCAACATTTAGTTCCTTAAGTATTTGCCAAAGACTGCCATGGCATACACGATCAAATGTTTTCTTGAAATCAAGTTGTGGAACACGTCTTTCTCATGTTGCAGGTATTTCTCTACGGGGATCTGAAAATTGAAGACTTGTTCCATTGTACTTCGTCCGGTTCTAAAACCTGCTTGTTCTTTTGATAGGAATTCTTTAGCCATAGATTTCAAACGATTCAAAATGAGACGGAGCAGGACTTTGCTAGGATGACTGATCAGGCTTAATGTCCTATAATTTCGACACTCTCCGAAGATTCTTTTTTTGGGGGCAGGGGTATTACCAATGACTGAATCCACTCGTTAAGCAGCTTTTTGTTCCCAAATCTTCTGGCGTAGCGTTTCTTTGACTTTGATGGTTTCTATACCACCATGTTTTATCGGAATATTATCCACTCCGGGTGATTTGCCAGATTTCAGGCTCTTTACTGCCAACTCAATATCTTAAATAATTCAACTGAAATAAACTTACTGAATAAAGATGTGTGTGTGGGGGGGGGGCGGAAAGGCGTATTAGTAGTAGCAACAGCGCCAGGGTTGGCTCCAAGCAGGTCAAAAAAAAAAAAAAAACATTAAATTTAAGGCTACAAATTCAAAGTTTAGTATCGCGATAATACCCGAGTAGGTTAAAGCGATGGTTCGGAAATATGCTGGCATAGCAACTGTGAGTTCAATCCCAGGTATAGTCTGAAGGTCACCGGATCGACAGACACCTGAAGAAGAGCGCAGGGCACAATAATCGAAACGTTGTGATAATAACAACAAGATTGAGGACAATATTCTGAAATTAAATAATATAAATAAGTTGACAAGTTATTGTCGTAGACCATTCTCCCTGAACAGAGTTCAATCCTCAGTAGCTGCTCCACGTTTCTAACGCACTTTTTACCTTTAGTTATTAATATTTTTCTAAAGGCAAGGGGAAATATGCAAGTCAAACGAAGAGGACATATTAAAATGGAAAACAATTTGATTCTCTTTAACAGAAAAAAGATCTTCCTGATTTTTTTTGGTTGAAACACTTCAAGAATTTAATTGTAAAGATATTTTCCTTATAACTGTTCGCAATAAGTGAAGAAGACGTAGCGTGAATCAGAGGGGTGGGAAGTTCGTCATTTGTCTGTCTTCCAAGTGTGGAAAAAGCCGCTGTTATAAACACAAAAATGTGAAAATGAGTGGTATGTTCCTCGCTTATTTTCATAAAGAATTTGTATTAATACTCCTAGTTATAGTGTGATACTTAAAACAGTTGTAACGGAACGCCATGTTTCAGTAAGACTCCACACTTCCTCATGTCGTTCAACTGACCCAAGAATGGATGGCTGACAATTTTCACTATCATGTAATGCCTAACATGAGGCTTCCAAACTCACCAAGTTTTAAACCCATTGAATGCTACATGTGGAACGTTGTCAAGAGAGAAAGAAAGAAAGAGAGGGAGAGAGAGAGAGAGGAAAGGGAGAGAGAGAGTTTAATCTAAGATTCTCTGAAGGCCGCCATTGTCAAGACAATATCTGAGATAAACAAAGACCATTTGAACGCTTCTCACATCGAATCAGTCATTGATACCGAAGGTGGATTTATTCAATAAACCTGTTCTGGTGCTACTAAAGTTTATATGTACATTTTTTTTCTAACAATGTAGCTGTTTGTTGTTAAGATATACTTGCTATTTTTCAAAGCCCTAAATACATAACTATTTCAGCTGCGAAGGGGGTCAATCAAGATTTATTATCCTAAACTATTGTAATTATTTGTGTATAATATCTACTTTTTCCATAGATTTTAACACCTAAAAGTTATTAATATTCACCTTTTTCTGGTTAGGTGTATCACCATATTTTGAACTGTATAACGGAATGCAAGTAAGATTTCCGTTCCAAACTGATGTTTAATAAAGAATTTTAATCACTAACTAAATACTGCATTATTCATATCGATATTGTGCATATTTTAATCCTGCTTCACTTCTGTCCATGTCAAAGATGCCATGGCGTACGAAATGTCTTCAACACTTTCGATATTGTCGTCGTCCATAGATTCATCTTCTGTAAGCGAAGTTGTGACTCACTGCACTGATGACTTAAATGGCTGAATTTTTTTCGGTTCTTTTATTTAATCTACACGGACGTAGTTGTAATGTTTATTTCTGTTTTAATCTGGTACATAGAAAGAGTTACTAGCATTTGGAATGTATTTTTGTCTATAATTTCGTTTCTCTAAATGAGAGCTTATTTTCACTGCAAGATTTTGTTGTATGTTTGCTCTACAAATTGTCTAAATTTTGTTTCAAAACAGAATGTAAACTATATAAATTACTAGCAGGAGAGCCCGGCGTTGCCCGGGGATGTAACAGTAAGAGATAGATCAAGTATCGACCATCATAAAGACTGAAAAATAAAATTGACAAAGATTATTGTTTAAGGTTGACGAACACGCATGTCTTAATTAGTTTTATTTATTTATTTTTTTTGTTTTTGTTTTTTTCTTCTTTTTTTTACGAATTGGCCAAACCCAAACTCAAACAAAAACATTGTTTCAATCGTTATGAGTCTACCGATTGAATAGAATTTTATTATAAACAATTGTCTTGTAAATGGAATTTTTAAAGCATTCTGAATGTAAAAATAAAGAAAAAAGTGTGCAAGACAATAAGAAACACTACCTGCCAAAAAAATGAAGTTTTGTTGAAATCGGTTGAAAAATGTAGGAAATCCTATCCCCTATATAAACGTACTCACACACACACACACACACACACACACACACACACACACACACACACACACACACACACACACACACACACACAACCTGGGTTTTATAATAAGTATAACTCGATAACAATAAGTATAACTCGATATGAGTTGTCCCCCTTTCATTAATGCCTCTTAATGATGTTTTCAAATTGATTTCGTGCAAAAACAATTGTGTTTTTCCAATTTTTGGCGCTGTCAGAACCACTGCAAGGTAATTTTACGTAGTCCTGTGAAGTTTTGTTGAAATCGGTTGAAAAATGTTGGACATCCGATCCAATATATAAACGTACACACACACACACACACACACACACACAAAATCTGCGTTTTATAATAAGTAAGATTTTTGGGCACCTAGATGTGGTGTAATGGCTAGAAAGCTTTTCTTGCTAGATCAATTAAGACTGAGTAGTGAGTTCAATCCTCACTGGGTGCCCCATACTTTCGGTCTTGTGCCACATCTAAGCCGGGCTTAGAAAATCATATATAAATTATTATTTTTAGTCGATACGAGGCTGATAAGCAGATAAAAACATCTCAAATTTAGCTTCTGCAAATTTTAAAATGTGTGTGCATACACCAGAGTATGTTGTACACAAATTATTGCGGCAAGTATAGCACACAGTCAACTGAGGAAGAATGAGTGTTTGAGTTGATGGTACCCAGAGTGATAAAGTAAGTTATTTTGAAATAAGGGATGTTTAACTTTGTAAGGCAATTTTTATATTTTTATTAAAATAGTTACGTCAACCCTTAGATTTGGTGCCTATGAACCCCAAATTAAAAGCGGTCACCTACCAAGTGAATACTTACTAACTCAAATATAAGACGAATATTTACCTATCCTCGAACCTAATAAATATTTATAGACTCAAATATAAACGACTAATAATTAACTATCCCAGTACCAAGTAAATTCTTACCGACTCAAATGTAAGAATAATAAAAAAAAAGACTGACTTTAATATTAAATGACTCAACATCCGAAGTAAGAAGTCGGTACAAATGAAAAGATTTGAAATTGACTTTGTTTTTTATTTCCCTGAAACAGCTTTTAAACATTTTTATATCTTCCTTTCTTAATTCCTTTCTTTCATTTTCTCACTGAAATCATGTCGTGTTTTTTGTTCTCTTTCCACGTGATCAAAACAAAATAGTCCATTATTTTTTAAGTATTGGCAGGTTTATCTACCGCAAGGAAAGTTGGTTTTCTGTGTTGCGCCAAAAAGTTTTTCTCGCCAGAGTCCATCCTTCAAATCTGTAAGTCAACAATTCGCCCTTGCATTGAATACTGCTACTATATATGGTCTGGTGCCCCCGCTGTTCGTCTTAAGGTGCTCGACAAAATCCAGAGACGAATATGCAATGTAGTTGATCTTGGTCTGGCATCTCGTCAACAGTCACATTCTCACAGACGTGTCATCGCTTCCCTTTGTCTTTTCTACAAATACTTTCACGGTAACTGTTCCGACGAGCTACTTTCGCTAGTTCCCAAACTGCATGAATTTAAACGTGCTACTAGGTTGACATCTCAGTCCCATCTTTTCACTGTCGAAACGGTTAAATATAGCCGTCTCTTCTACTCCAACAGCTTCTTATCTCGCACTTCCTGCCAGTGGAACTCGTTTCCTCTTACTTGCTTCCCTGACAGTTATAGTCTCCAAGTATTCAAATGTAATGTCAACTGACATCTTCTGATGCTTTGATCTAATTCCCCGTCCTTCTCTTCAACCTTTCCTCTTTCACGCCTCTTTACTCTTGCTCCCATTCTCTGCAACCCCTTGCGTGCTAGTGGCACTCCTGCCTTGCTTGGGGTGAAATGCTTAAAAAAATAGAAAAAGAAAAGACATGAAACATTTTTATTACTTTCTAGCCAAATCTCCATATTACGAACATTTATCTTAATAAAATTTTAAAATAATTCAGCATCTTATTTAATTTATGATAATAAATTTATTTTAATTTACGTTTGCCATAATTTTAGGCTTTTTGGCTGGGATCAAAGTGTAGTATCTGTTCTCGTCAGCTTAATCTGATTCTCTCTCCACTTCTATCTTTCCTTCTTTCTTCTTTCTATCATTTTCTCACTGAAACCACTAATGTCTTTTGCACTCTTTCCACGTGAAATAGTCCCTTATTTATGCGATATTGGCAGGAGATAACGGTCGTGCTAACTAACGAACGGAAGGATAAGCACAATTATAATATAATTGTTTCGCAAATCGCTAGGAACTTCTAATGATTCCTCCATTTTTTTTTCCGTTAGTCACACATAACACTTTGGCTGTCGGCTTTCCCGACATTTGTAAAACGTTTGATAATTAACGTATTAGACACGGCGAAAACATATTGAAGGACAATATTTATTTCTGAGAAAGTTTTAAATACTGAGTCTGATTTTGTTCAAGTCAGATGATATCAGCGTCCTGGGTAAGACGTTAAACTACGTCCAGCAGCAAGGCCTCTGATCAGGAGGTTTTGAGGAGCGTGGAACCACCTCTTAATTGCTGGTGTTCCGAGGTCTACCCTGACCCAGGGTGGTAGCACCTGTTAGGGTCCCAGCTATGGGCAAATCGTTAACTATTACCAGCAATACTTTTTTGAAAAGCATTATTACCAGCAGTACAATTTTGAAGGAAATATATTACCAGAAACAGATTTTTTGACAAAACAAAATATTACCAGCAATAAAAAATGTTGTCGTCATTAAATAACCCATTGAGGTTGATATGCCATTAAACAAAATAAACCAAACCAATCAGATGATATCAACAAGACTATTCAGAACTTAAATGCAATTTGCCAATTCGATTTTCTGAGTCATTAGCAACTACACCAACTCAAGCTTTCCAGATAATCGTCGGAATAAAAACGAATTGTCGCTTACTCAGCAAGTTTACGACTGAAAATTGAAACAATATGGAGTCGGGAAAAGAGAGAGCAGACTACTTTCGATATCGAGATATGAGAGGATGGGACTGTAGTTTCATAAACTGTGCAAAGTTGCAGACTCCAAGCTGGGACGTTAGTTTCTGGGCTCGCTTCCGAAGAAAGCAGTCAGCAGCACTTTTGCAAGGTCGTACGACGATTAACTGATTTCCCCAGGAGCCGCTTGTCCATGCAGCAGCCATTTATCACGTGACGTCATGTGAGCAACGCCAATTCTCGCCTGCTGCATGCTTGCTTTCACGAAAAAAAACAACCCCATCACCTCTTCCATCTTCAATGGTTTCTTTTACATACTATTTGTATATTTCTTTATTTCTGTGCCTTTTTACTTGCTGTCTTCTTTAAAGAAATTATTTTAAGTATTTCATGTCAAATTTAATATAGCGATTATTTTGATCAATATTTTTAGCTGTTAATTCATTTCCTTACTTATTCGCCGAATCTATCTATCTATCTATCTATCTATCTATCTATCTATCTATCTATCTATCTATCTATCTATCTATCTATCTATCTTAGTCTGTTCCTATCTCTCTCTCTCTCTATCTATCTTAGTCTGTTCCTATCTCTCTCTCTCTCTATCTATCTATCTCCGTCTGTTCCGATCTATCTATCTATCTATCTATCTATCTATCTATCTATCTATCTATCTTAGTCTGTTCCTCTCTCTCTCTCTCTCTCTCTATCTATCTATCTATCTATCTATCTATCTATCTATCTATCTTAGTCTGTTCCTATCTCTCTCTCTCTCTCTCTCTCTATCTATCTATCTATCTATCTATCTATGTCATTTTACTTACATTTGAAGCTTTTTACATTTACTGCTTTTTTTATTATCGCTAGCACACATTTTATCTTTCCGATCAAATAACGGTACTCTCTCTCTCTCTTTAAACTTTCACCCTCTCTTCTCTCTTACAAAGCATGCATTTTTATTCTCACACTCACACTCTCTGTTATTCCCTGTAAACGCATCAACTCACTTTAATATTATCTTTATTTTTTATGTGGTTAGACGTACTTTTCCTTTTTTCTCCCCCTCCAGCATATTTTCTATTCTACAACGTCTTTCTTTTCTCTTAGCCTGTTTCTCTTCCTTTCGCTTCTCCTCACACCCTCTTTTTCTCTCACTCATAGTATATTCTACTTTCTCGTCTACCATCTTTAATTTTGTTTGGCCTTCCGACGTTCTATCCAATATATTATCTCTCCTTTTCCTCTCTTATTTTTATAAGAATATTATCCCTTCTCCTTTTCTCTTTGCTCTTTCTGACTAAGAACAAGACACACAGATGAACAGCAGGTTTTTTAAAAATTTTATTATACATATCCGCCATGTTGCTTGCTTATATGGACGCACGTAAATGTATCTGCTTTTCAAAAAATAAAACACACTGATACTTTGAACCAAGAAGGTAAACTTTTTTATTATAATTCTCAAAGAGAAATATATTTTCGAGTTATTACTTTATGTAATTCTCTTTGTTCAAACACAACACACATCCTCACGTCATTTCCTTTGAGGTGGGTTACTTGACTGACAGTTTGAAGTCCATTAGACATTTTAACGATGTCGTCTGTTTTGTTAAACCGGTATAATGGCGTTCATTTGGGTATTATTATTTATTTTTTTAATTAAAAAAAATGCGAATTACTCTAATAAAAACATTAATCTGTACACTAAGAGAAATTGTTAACATTTTGTTGTACAGACGAATGAAGACTATTCCAGCTGCTACTGTAATGTCACTTCCTGTCACTACGTTTTGGCTGAAGACTAAAAGTGTATAAATAGCAGTTGAATGATATAAGTAGTGATTGGTTTGGAAAGTCAAATGAAAATCATTGTGAATGACGCATATGACAAGACAATCTTCTACAAATAACATCATAGGAAGCAGTTGGTTATCTGCACTTTACAACCTTGCTCGCATAAATAACAATTGGCAATTAAATGAATTAAAGGGTGCATATATATTATGTGTGTGCAAACGTTGCCACCGAAAAGGCTCGTTGAAAAGCGTATATCCAGCCTTTAGAAAAATGCTGGGAACATTTGTAAACATACTTAATGACATCGTTAAAAGACAGTTTATGGATCCCTACTATAATTCAATCGTTATTTTGAAGAAAAAAAAATATAAAAATAAAACAAACAAACAAAAAAAAACAGAACTGTAATGACTTTACTAATAAACCCTTTTTTAGAAACGAAGCTAAATTATTAATAGCTGATAACTCTGTAATTGTAATTCAGTATTAAGAGCCTGATTGTCGATGCGTGTAACCTAGATTTCACGGCCATCATTTTGTGTGCCTCTTATGTACAAGAATAGCCTATGTGTTTTATTCTTGCGTAATTATTTATGTCTTTGGGCACAAATATTTATCTCTATGGGTTTTGCTATTTTTGCATGGAAGAACTGCAATTATTATATTTTAGCGAAAATCTGACATGTTCATAGATTAGTCGACATATCGCCCAGGATAGGACACAAACTTCGCGTGTGAAAGTGCTCCAGTACATTTGGCAAATATATACACACACAAAAACACATGAACGTCTGAATATGTTTAGACATATATATTAAGAGACATTCTTATCTACGTACAAAATGTAAACTTATTGCTGTGAACAAATGCTGTGAACCAATAGGGTTATGGCTAGCGTGATCAAAGTATGAATTTATTGACATTCTTATAAGATACGTAACTAAGCACCTGCTACCGAGTGTCGATGTAGATTTGAGCAATAAACACATCCATAAAGTGATCAGTGAGCGTATATCCAGCCTTTAGAAAAATGCTGGGAACATTTGTAAGCATACTTAATGATATCGTTAAAAGACAGTTTATGAATCCCCACTAAATAATTCAATCGTTATTTTGTGGAAAAAAAATACAGAACTGTAATGACTTTACTAATAAACCCTTTTTTAGAAACGAAGCTAAATTATTAATAGCTGATAACTCTGTAATTGTAATTCAGTATTAAGAGCCTGATTGTCGATGCGTGTAACCTAGATTTCACGACCATCATTTTGTGTGCCTCTTATGTACAAGAATAGCCTATGTGTTTTATTCTTGCGTAATTATTTATGTCTTTGGGCACAAATATTTATCTGTCTGCGTTTTGCTATTTTTGCATGGAAGAACTGCGATTATTATATTTTGGCAAAAATCTAACATGTTCATGTATTAGTCGACATATCGCGAGGGCGATTTCTATAGACTCGTTTTCTTTCTTTTCTCAACAGTGCTGAGCATGCATTAGGAAAATGCAACGTAATGCAGTGAATGTGCCTTTTAAACGATATCACGTGCAGAATATTGAGTAACACAAGATTTTCATTATTTAATATTACATTTTATTACACTCCAATACTTCACTAGATATTTTCGGTCTGCCTATGAGGTGTGGCCACCAGAGCTCTTTCCCCAAAACACGGTCTTTACATTCTCGTATGTAATGTATCAGAGACTGCTCAGCTGCTCTCAATCGCGGTTGTTCGTTATTACCGCGTCTATCACAGTCTTTTCTACGCTTGAAAATCCAGATGTAGATGTGAAGTTACGTGCTTCTGCATTTAGCCGGTAGGGACTCCATGCAAGCCTACTGATGCACCTAGCTTATTTGATGGTGTGAAATCATGTGCAAAGCTTATTACTGCATAATAAAATGTCACCAAAGACCAGAAATTAAAACTTGTCTATATTATTTAATTCAACATGCATTAATGAAAAATTGCTGCTTAAATACACACAATATATATATATATATATATATATATATATATATATATATATATATATATGCGATTACATAGATAGTAGTTTGCAACACTGGGTTTCACGTTTTCGCGATCTTCAGACAAACCGGTTTATCTTTTTAAAAGTGAACCAATTCATGCTTTATTTGTGTTTTATTATCTGTTTGTGGCGGAGGAGGAAAATTTTCTTCTGTGTTTATTTGGGATGGCACACCCATATACATAGGCACACACGCATACAGGCGTATGCATGTTAGTTCGTACATGCACACCAATATTCATAATCTTGGGTTAGGCGCAGTTACACATTGATTCGTTCCAGCACACGTACGTATGCAATTTTCATTCTGTCTATTTCGGTGTCAAGATTGTAATGTTACATAGGTAGCAGTGTTCTCTTAGTAGGGGACAGGTGGGGGTTGTTTTGGCGTTTTTCAGGTCGGCTGTTTGCGCCGGTAGAGAAGCTCACATGCACTCACACATATGTAGACTCACACTCATTGATCTGGGTCTACTACCTCCATAAGTTGGGTTCTGTCTGTAGATATAGTGATGATGTTTGTCTTTTTTTAAAGGCAATAATTGCGGCTGTGTTATTAACGATAGTGAATATGTTAACGGTAATATTAGCTGTGATATTATTATTGATATATTGATAATAATTGATGAGTTATTGGTTATGATGAGTAGTAAAGTTATCCTTAATAATTATGGAAACAATAATAACCACGATAATAAAAAAATAGCAACATTAAAAAAGAGGGAATAAAGAATAAATAGATATTGAATTAATAAAATAAATGAAATAATAAAAATAATGACAATGGTAATGATGATAATAATTGTGATAATCATCATAATAATAATAATAATAGCAATAATGTCAATGATAATAATAATAATAATAATAATAATAATAGCAATAATGGCAATGATAATAATAATAATAATAATAATAATAATAATAATAATAATCATAATAATAATCATAATAATAATAATAGCAATAATGGCAATGATAATAATAATAATAATAATAATAATAATAATAATAATAATAATAATAATAATAGCAATAATGGCAATGATAATAATAATAATCATAATCATAATAATAATAATAATAATAGCAATAATGGCAATAATAATAATAATAATAATCATAATAATAATAATAATAGTAATAATGGCAATGATAAAAAGCAGTACTTATGGTGGTAGTGATGGTTATGAAGTAATTATTCTTAAAGTGCTAACAACAATACTAATAGCGAAAGTAATAGTGGTAGTCACAAAATAATATTTTTGCTTTATTAATGGTTTATATCTTTCGTGATGGCCGTGCGAATTGTTATGATGGTGGTTATTTGTGGGCGTGGTGGTAGCGTTGGTAATAATGCTGGTAGTGTTATTGATTCCTGTTGGTAGTTATGTTTCGTTGTTCTGGTGTTTTAGTGTTCAACGATTTTTTCGGTAGGTTCGTTCCCGTTTGTGTTCAGTTTTTGTTGTTAGTGTTATCCTTTTGGTATGTTATTGTAAGCAGGTATTTTTTTTCATGATTTCCCAGCTTATTTTGTGATGTTTCTGTCTTTTGGTTGTCATATGTATGTGGATAGTGTGATGTTGTTGGAGTGTTTTTCTGTTGGAGAATGAGAAGTAATAGGTATATTTTCTTTGCTTGAATGTTCTTTCTGTGGCGCTAATGTAGTGCATTGTAGTGATGTTTGCATTTATCTTATCTTTGTACACTATGTTTATTTTTAGGCAGTTTCCTTGTAGTGCGTTTCGTCTTTGAAGTTGCATTGGGAGGTCTTTGTGCTATTGCAGGTTATTGTTTTTTGTTGTGTTTATTTATTATTTGTGTTATGTTTTTGTGGTGCTCTAGCTAACTATTATGTTACTTTTGTTAAATATTTTTGCTAAGGAGCTTGGTACATGGAAGTGTTTTTTATTAAATTTACAATTTCCTGTCCTTTATAGCTCTTAGTAATCTTTTTACTTTTTGTTATATCTCCTAATCCCTGCGCGCCATTTATTTACACAAGTTTGTTAGGCAGGTTATGCGTTTTTTTCCTTTGTCTCTTTTGCCTTCTGTATGTCTCATGAGTGTCAAATTTTCCAAGCTCTCTTTCCTCATTATACTCTCTAAAGTTTTCAGTTGTTTTTTCTGATGTTTTTTGTTTTCATTTTCTCGAAAACATTGTTGTTACTGACATGTTCAGTCTATACTATTCTCAGCATCATTCTGTAGAACACCATTTCTGTTGTATTAAGTCTCATCTTCCTCTGTGAGGAACTTGTCCAGAATTTACAGCCATATAGGAGGATTGATATTATGTAACAGTTCATTTTCCTGTTTCTTATTACTTGGCTTAGCTTTTGGGAGGCACCTTTCGCTAATCCCAATGCACCTTCAGATTTCAATGCCACACTTTCCATCCTCTGTTAAAACACTTCCCATACATTTAAATTTTGTACTTGCTTTATTTTGGCATCTTCAATTTACAATGTGCATGTTGGTTTCTCACTTTTGTTAACAAGCAGCCATTAATGTCTAATCCTTTCTTCTCATTTACCTTCCCTACATTCTTGCAATTTCCTTTCTGTTTCGACTACCAACACAGTGTAATCGGCATATCATGTTCTTAAGATTATGTCCGTCAATAATAAATCCTGGCAGGACTTGTAATTCTCTCATAATTGCCTCACCGTATAGGTTGAATAAGTCTGGTGAGAACACACATCCTTGTCTTACATCCCTTTCTGTTTTCGTATATTTACTGATTTCATTTTCTATCAGTATACACCTATTATTTTATTACTGGTTTTACTCTTAATTCTTTGCTTCTTATCGCAGTACTTTAGATGAGAGGTTCCCAAAAGGTGCGGCGCGCTTCATAGGTGCTGCGAAAGAGGATAGCAGGTGAGGCGGAAGAGGATAGCAGGTGAGGCGGAATGATTGAAAGACAAAGATTTAGAAACAGTTTCCAAAAATTCCTATGCCAAAAATAAATATGATTTCAAAATTTAAAATATTATTTTGGATTACTTGTGATTGCATGCATAAGTCCAAGTATGAATAGAAATAATTATTGACTGATTTTATCATTGTGATATTTTTGCATTATATCAAGTATTAAGAATATAGTAACTAGGGTCCGAAAATTAGACGAGAGAGTTATCAATGATAATGTTCCGACTTCAAATCCGCGGTTATCTCCTTTTAACCCTCTGTCTTTTTTTGCTTTTTAATTTATTTAAAAAATTTAAAAAAAAATTATTTTTAATTTTCATATCAAGTTCATATATATATATATATATATATATATATATATATATATATTTATGAAAGTGAACATTGGATTCAACACTCAGAGGTGACAGGCTGTTTCTTGCTAAACGCAATCGTCAGACCGCGAGTGTTGCGTTTTTCCTCTACTATTTATATATATGGGTCAATGGTTTATTGAGGGTAGTCCGCTTTGACAGTTATTTTGGTTAATTTATTAATTAACCCAAATAAATAAACAAGCCACACCCGCCAAAATAACCGCCAGAATGGACTATCCACAATGCACCACTGACACATATATATACAATAGTCGAGAAAAAATAAAACACTCGTGGCCTGACGATTGCGTCTACACGAAACAGCCTGTCTCTTCTGAGTGTTGACTTCAATGTTCACTTTTAGATTTATATTTACATACGCTCTATCTCTGATATTGAGAACTTTATCTCATAAATATAGCACACCTTAAAGCTATATTTCTTCATATATATATATATATATATATATATATATATATATATATATATATATATATATATATATAACTTACGGGAGGAGCGTGGGAACATGCGTGTTTGTGCTCGCGTAGGTGAATGCTCACGTGTATAAGGATTCCTAAATGAATTATGGTGTTTGTTCACTTGGTCAAATCTGCGAAATCGGTTGGGTTGAGAACTTTTCAGTTGCCTTCTTATCGACTCTCTCTCTCTCTATATATATATATATATATATATATATATATATATATATATATATACGCGCATGCGTGCGTGTGTGTGTGATTGGCGATGTTTCTGAACTCATCTATCAGCGGATTTTTCGTCAATGCAGGCTTTGTCCTAAAGAAAGAAAAAAAAATGCCCCGATTACAAATTGCTTTTCTGCTCGAAATAATAAAATTAATGAAGTTAAAATCAAAAGTTATCTTTTTCAATCGAAATCAGATAACAAACGTTTCTTCTCTCGGCGTCTTGATGAGGATATTCATCGGAAGTAAATTTAGCGTCCGGGCACAAATTTAACAAATCCAATTTAGATGATTGGCTCTTAAAACGATAAGCCTAATTACTGCCGAACATCCTTTTAAACCTTTAATTCAGTTGGCCCCTTCCCCCGTGGGCGACCGGCAATTTTTTTATCCTGAGGGGAGGTCATATCAGAGGCTCATAGTGGTCTATACAGGGAGTACCTAATGAAGAGTAAGAAGATGAAGCTGATAGATGTATTAAATGTACTCGAATATTGTCTCATCTGGGTTGCTTAGCGGTTAAAATAATTGTATATTTCTCATTGGACCAGGGGTCAGTATTCAGATAAAAGTAAGAATTTTGAGTGCTGATTTTCAAGGCATACGTAACTTTTTCATTTGATGCACTGGTACAACTTAATTTTCTTTCCCTGTAGTGGTGCACAGTCGGGTTCGACAATGATGTCTATGTGCAGGAGTGGACTGAAACTTGACGGAAAAGTCCAACGCTGGAACGTCCGCAATAGTGACAGGGAAACTGGCCTAGATGATTGGGTGCTTGTAAGACTGTCTTCTTTTTTGCACGGGCCTCATTGATAGGTTTGTCTCAAATGTCCTGTTGCTACGCGCGTTAGGGCACGCCATGAGGTTCAAACTGCCTGGCGGATATTCCAGCGAGGGCGACGTTGGACTTGCAGGCTTTGAAATGTTTCAATGGTTTCCGTGTTAGTTGTTTCTGCGCTGTCAAGAACCTGGATCCTATCCTATCACTTGATACCCAGGATAGAGGAAAAGCTACGCATGCACCTGCTATACGGGGTCCAGACCTCACATCCCTAAAAACGGCTGGTGAGATCAACTGTCAGGAAAACCTTGAGCTTGGTGAACTGCTGGATGTTATATTGATTCAGCACACAATTTTGCCAACTGCCCAGGTCTTGACTTGTCTCTTTGGCGTTGATCTCTTTGTCGGAGGAGCCATCGTTGTAAATGACATTTCCGAAGTACTTTAATTCTTTCACAGTCTTCAACTCTATTCCCTCGATGGAGATGGATGTTTGCATAAAATATTTCTGTTGCTTTGCGCATCAGAGGACGCAATCCAGTTCAATCTTGGGCGCAGTCTTCAAGCTGCTTGGGGGCTATTATAACGTGGCTAATGTTGGCTATGATGCGCTCTTTAAAACGTTTCAGTGACCTACTATGCTTTCTCTATCTCTTTCACAGATCACCATAGAGAAGTTGCTTTGGGATTCTGTCATTGTCCATCTGGATGACATGCTCCGTCCATCTGAGCTGGGCTTTCAGAATCATGGCTTCAATGTTGATGGTTTCTGCGCGGTCTAGGACCTCAAGATTTGTGATCCTATCCTATCATTTGATGCCCAGAATAGGACACAAGCTTCGCATGTGAAAGTGCTCCAACACATTTGGCAAATATATACACACACAAAAACACATGAACGTCTGAATATGTTTAGACGTATATATTAAGAGACATTCTTATCTACGTACAAAATGTCAACTTATTGCTGTGAACAAATGCTGTGGACCAATAGGGTTATGGCTAGCGTGATCAAAGTATGAATTTATTGATATTATTACAAGACACATAACTAAGCACTTGTTACTGTGTGTCGATGTAGATTTGGTCAATAAACACATACACAAAGTGATCATTGAGCATTCACGCAAGTATTCATCTTCCAGTTCTTTTTCATTGCATTTGCTTGAGGGCAATATTTGAAATGGAGAAACTTCCCTTTCCATTCTATGTCCGCATCCACACACACAATCCCAAATTTTATTGTTTTTCTATATGTATATGTAGAGGTAGTCACTTTTATTCGAGGATACCAGTCTATTAGGGCGGCTAGCCAATCACTGTTGCAGACGCTTGTTCAGGCGCATTTGTGTTTATTCAACACCGACACGGTCCATCTGTGATTTATACTGCAACTCTACTAAGCAGACCGTAGTTTCAGTTTCTGGGAGAGAGCGTGTTATCCGGAAGGATCAATAATCAATACCAGCACAATCAAACCCTCGGTCACGATGACTTGTAACTATCAACAGCTATCGATGGCACGTCTAACCAATTTCCTTCACAAGGTCAACCTGTGGTATGGTTTTCAGGCACTTACAAAAGGTGCCGCATGTTAGGATCGACCCCCCCCAGTCCGATAACATCTGGAAAACTCCATCCTGACAAATCGACCACAGTGAGATTCGAACCCGGGTTTCAGGGTCAGAAGGCGGACGTTCTAACCACATTTCTATTATTACAAACTGCGACAAGGATCACAGACCATTAAAGAATCTCTCGTATTACATTTGGTGTGTGATCATCAAATAAGATACGTTTCTTTTTAATAACTATCATAAAACATAAGGCTCGAAAGACACTAAAGGAAGAGGATTACAGCTGAAATGGTAAATGATGAGTGAAGTACGTGATATTAGTGGAATAGAAGTTGGTAGAGAAGTAGGGATTACAAAGATAAGGAAGGAAAATAGATAATACTTAACATGAAGTGATTAAGATTGAAGTGTTTCCCGCGAGAGGATGTTTAACAAAGTGGCACTTCTTGGGGAAAAGTTTTCAGAATGGAACTTCCTTCTTGAATGTAAATGTTGGCTCCATGCAAAAGACATGATGCAAATGGGTGTCACGATGAAAAATGTTGATGTTCTAATGCATATAGCAGCCATGATGCAAAGCTTAGAATAATGCAAATGGTTTTTATGATGCAAATGGTTGTCACGATGATGTGATACACTTGTCTTTGATAATGCAAATAGTTGTCATGATCTGCATATTAACGTAATACAAATGCTTCTTATGATGGAAATGTTTTTCCCAATGCAAAATACAAATGGCCCTTTTTAATTGCGTCTTTTTTAGAGAAAAAGATGAGATTTCTGTAAAAGAAATTTTCTTTAGTGGCAATAATTGCTTATAACAATTCAAATCCAGGCTGTTCGTCTACACAAATTCCCTTGAAAAAGGCATGAATCCACCTACCCTAACCAGTCAGATTTTTTTCCTTTTGGTAGCATGAAGCCAAATATGATCTGATTCATGATACTTAGTTTAATGCTTTTAGAAAAGATATGATACCAACTATGCTAATTAATTAACCATCGAAATCCTGGATTTAACCGGAGATCAAACATTCATCGTTGACAAGAACAGAAAACATGCAACTCACTCAGCAAAGAAGCAATGTTACGAATAATAATAATTATCTTGTTGCATCACAAAGGCCAAATGGTGTGGAAATAGACAAAAAGCTACATTATCTTGCAACACTCGTCCAAGTGAAGAGATCCTATTTGCAATAATAATTGCCATCTCATTTCCGAGGTTCTTATCTGGAAGAGAACACCGATCTCTGGTGCCCGTCGGTCTGCGAACCAAGAGTACAGATGCCTTAATTTTCAGTCAATGATGTCTTGCAAAACGAAAATAGTGGAACACACTATAAGGTTCTTGTTCACATTGTAAACGCTTGACTGACAAGGTTTTTTACCCATCAATATACAACAGGCATTCCATAAATAACATTGCGTACATATGTTTATTCTCCTCAGCTACCTACATCAGCTATTCACATAATCGATTGGAATACTGAACTATGCCAGTTTTATTACAATAAAGCAAAACATATTAACCCTGCTGTCAAAAGTTTGCTTACTACACAAGGGTTTATTTATGAATCAAATGCGATGGGAAAAATTATGCCCTTCAAAGCCAAACTATTTGACAAGGTGAGAATAGAAATCGTTGCAACCAGAATTTAGTCACCAATAACCGATAGATTTGGGTTGCTAACTTAATTGAGTTCTCTTAACTGAGAAGATGCTAAATGCCAGGTTGTGTAACTTTTGATCAGATGTAAAACCAGTAAAAAATTTACATCTATCTACATCTATCTATCTATCTATCTATCTATCTATCTATTCTAAAAATACTACTAAAAATAAAAGCTAGACGATGTATCTCTAGAACATTCTATTCCCGAAGATTAAATAAAGGATTCAGTCGCAAATTCTTTTCAGGTTACCTGCGTAACTATTGATCAGATGAAAGACTTCTAAAAAATTAACAATTATCGATCTATCTATTGTAAAAATAGTACTAATAAAAAATAAATACTATACGAATTATCTCTAGAATATTCAACCCCCGAAGATTAAATAAAGTGTTCCGTTCCGAATTCCCTTGTCGGTTATTCGGATCAACATACACAACTAATGAGGGTCATAGTTTGCAACAACAAAGATGTGGACAATAATCTGTATGTAAATAATACTATCATTCCTGACTGTCTCTTGCCGACTATTCATCGACTTGCATTATTTGTCCCAAAGAAAAAAAAAAGGAAGAAAAACATCGTGCTCAACCATAATAGTAAATCTTATTCTTAACATAAAACAAGTCGACACGTGAGAGCGGCTTTAATAAGGATCATACCTTCGATAGTAGCAGAGATTTACGAGACGAACTTACCAACCGTTACTGTACCACGAATCGCTCAAATGATTTCCTTATTGGTATTTACTCATATACGTGCTCATGAACCAATAGATGCTTGTGTCCTTTCATAAATTTTTGTTGAGTTTAATGGCTACCATATTGGTCAAGTAACAGATCGCATTCGTGGACGAACAATGATAGGAAAGGATCTTTTTAGAATAAAAATTGAACGAAATTCGCTTGGCAAAAATCTTGCCAGTAAGCTTGGAGATCATTGAGAAGAACTGTGAAAAAAATATCCGCATTGGTTTGCTCCACCTTCTTCTCCAAAAACAAATAAAAACAACAGCATTATTCATGTTATTCAAATGATGGAATTTAAAACGAAGTTCAAATGCTCAGAGATTTATTGCGTTCGTTTAAATCGACGTTGGATTTCGTGAAGGCTTCTTTGTAGAGATCATTTTAGAATATTCTTAAGGAATTGGTCGGTTATCCACTAAATCAGTTTTAATTTGCTCGAAAAACAAAGGACAAGAAAACATGTTTAAAAGTTAACAGAATAAATGTTTTCAAGGTTGCATAATAAAAAACAAAGTCGATAAATCTGGGCTTTTTTGAGTTCTCTTAACAGAGAAGATGTTAATCGCCAGGTTTTGTAACTTTTGATCAGATGTAAGACCAGTAAAAAATATCTATCTATCTATCTATCTATCTATCTATCTATCTATCTATCTATTAGGTTGGTGCAAAAATAATTTCGTTTTCTAACATATGTTACTATGTGAGAAAACGAAATTATTTTTTGCACCAACCTAATATCTATGCATATCTATGCATATCTATCTATCTATCTATCTATCTATCTATCTATCTATATATATATATATATATAATAAATTTATGAATCATTCATACAAAAAACAAATATAGAGGTTAATGGTTTAAATGGCGAGAATACATCGTCGCAAACAATATAAATAAGATACATCAACCCCGAACATGTATATGAATGATATGATTCCCGTTTATAAATTCCAGTTGCATAAGGTCTTTTTAATTTTTTTACAAGCTTTCGTCTGTTCCTGCAGACATCATCATGTATGGAAGTAGATTTTGTTCTTGTTTTTACTTCTCAGTAATAAGAGGACAACGAAAATAGAGATGTAATCCGAAAAAATGCTATGAGCAAAGTCTCGTCTGGGGAGGTAGACAGCTCGGAAAATAACCGGCCTTGTGCCACATACCGCCTTTTGGGGTGGTTTAGGGTAAATAACCGAAACAATAAAAGCCGTATTTTGCGGTCGTCTGAGGAAATACAGTTGTAATCTGCAGCTGGACTTACTCTAATGGAGACTGAACCGGACTAAGTAATAGAGACATTCTAGCAAATATTGAAGGCGTGAAAGTGATAGTCACTATATAATATGGTTTTCTATATCAACACTTTTTTCTCTCTATAAAACTTATACCTCCGATATAAATCAAAATGAAATATATTGAAAATATTTTGTCGTCTTATTTGCCATTAAAACAAATCGGAAGTGGATTCATGCCTTTTACAAAGAGATTAGCAATAAGTGAATATAAATAGTTACAGCCGTAATTTGATTGTTTCTGTTACCCTACCCTTGCACACCCCAAAATAAAATTCCATAAATCAATCAATCTATCTATCTATCTATCTATCTATCTATCTATCTATCTATCTATCTATCTATCTATCTATCTATCTATCTAATCCCCGAAACTCATTCTCCCTGAATGTTTATTTGTATACATAATGTTGATTAAAATTATTGACACGGTTTGAAATTTGGGAAATAATTGCAAAGATAATTGAGTTGAAAAGATTTTCTGAAAAAATCGGACAATAAACGACACAAAATAAAACAGACAAAAAGCAAAATAAAATACAAAAAAAAAACAGACAAAAAACAAATGCAAAGTAGTAGCTATCGATATGTGATTAGTAAATACATGAACAAATATATTTTTAAGCATTTCACCCCAAGCAAGGTTGGAAGCCACTAGCACGCAATGGCTTACAGAGTTGGAGCGAGAGCAGATAGGAGTGATAGAAGAAAGGATGAAGAGAAGGATAGGGGATAGATCAAGGCAACAGGAGATGTCTATTGGCATTACATTTGAATAGTTGGAGATTATAGCTCTCAAGGAAACAAGAAAAGGAGAGGGAGTTCCACAGGCGAGAAGTGCGAGATATGAAGCTATTGGAGTAGAAGAGACGGCTGTGAAACGGTGAAAGCGGGATGCCAGCCTCGTAGGGCGCTTGAATTCATGGTGTCTGGTAACCAGCGAAAGCAGATCATCGGAGCAATTACCATGAAAGTATTTGTAAAAAAGGCAGAGCAAGGCGACGGCACGTTTGTGAGAGAGTGACTGCAGACAAGATGCCAAATCATGGCCAATTGCATTGCCTATCCGTTTCTGGATCTTATCAAGAAACCCCGAGGCAAACAGAAGGGGCTCCAGACCATATATGGCAGCAATACTCCATGCAAAGGCGAATGGTTGATTTGTAGATTTGAAGGATCGATTCCGGGGAGAAAAATATGCTGGCGCGGCACAGGGAGCCAACTTTCCTTGCGGTGGACAAAGCAATTGACTCAATGTATTTGTTTCACCTCAGGTCAGCAGTCAACGTGAGACCGTGCAGCCACAGAGAGGTGCTCTCGAGAAGTTGAGCGCCAGACATTCTAATGGGGGCTGGCAGGGAAGGATATCTGTGGTGATTAATAGAGAGCATCGTTAGCACGTTCATTACGCGCTGTAATAGCTTGCCTGTCCCCTACCCTCAAATTTAGCTTGCCTGTCCTCGGCCCAGATTTTTTTGGTATAGCGGCAAGCCTCATTCTACAGTACGTTGTAGCTGTGTATATGCGTTTCTAGAAAGAAAGGAAACTGAGATAAATAAAGCAATGGCGCCCTTGTGCGTTTAATGTTTGCGTCATTGAAATAGCATATTAATAGGAAACACACTAGCCCAAAATGATTAATTTCAGCAATAAAAAAGAAGCAAAAACCATGAAATTTCCAGAGGTCCCGCTCTATTTCATTAAATGAAATAAATGTCATAAAACCTATTGGAAATATTATTATAACGGGACATTGCAGTGTATGAATTTATGGTGTTTAATGAATTCTTGTAATTTATTCCCCTGAAAATGTAAAGACAATATATCAGTGTCAACCCGGCAACCGTAGATTTTCTATGGGTCCATCTCATAATATACATATTCCCCCAGAATCAGTAGGTTCATTTACAAATACTAAAAAAGATTTAAAATAATTAGCTTTTAGAAAAGACGTCTGATGAGGTCTGCATGTTCGTAAGCTTCTTCTATGTACGACTCTAGTAATAATATTTCACATGACTTTTAATTCATTGGCTTTCAAATTATTCCGTAGAAACCTAGTTAAACATTTCAAGTTATTTTTCACACGTCTGTTTCTATCAACAACTTGTACCCACCACGTCCATATTTGATTTGCATCAGTATTTTAACTCGTAAGACTTACAATCACGAGAATTTGTCTGCCACACTCTGGCTTGTTTTGAAATCCTCATAGATTTTAGTTTTATTGAAGTTATCACTAACATTTTTATCGATATTTACAAATTATGTTCCCTAGTGTGTTTATATATATATATATATATATATATATATATATATATATATATTAAATTGAAAAATGATATACAAAAAAAGAAAAAAGAAAAAATGCATTTTTATTAAATAAGTATTTGTTATTTTAATCATTAAATTGTTTTTTAAAATAGTGCGATTATTTTGTATGTTAAATAATAAAATATGTTAAATATTGAAAATAAGAAGTGAAAATTATTCTCTCTTTGTTTGTAACACACTATTTATCATCCGTCAGTTGCGTCTCTGTCTTTGGGCAGAGTGTGCTATGGGGCGGCTCCATCAAAGAACAGAGTCGCAACTGAGGAAAATTATAATGAGATGTTCCCGGCTCTAGGGAAACAGCTGCCGGGACCGCGCCCTTACATTGCACTAGAGAGAGAGATCGGTGCTCGCATCGAGGCCAGCGCAACTGATGGTTGCGGGGGCTTGGCAATTTTTGTTCCTACCCCGGGTGTACGCGCTCGGGCTCCCCACATTAAACCAACCTTGTGTCACAACCTGACCTCGTGGAGTAAATACAAAAAAAAAAAAAAAATTAATAAAATAATGAAAATTTATTGTACTAAGCTACGTACCTGAGTAAAAATCAACTTTACTTTGTACCCCTTACCTGTTTGAACGTCTCGCCAAAATTTGGTTTCGATCGGTCAATGTACAACTATTTTAGAGGGTGTGACGAACTAACGGAAGTCAAAGAATTTTATATATAGATGTTTTGAACATTTGATTTCGAGATAATAAATTGTTTGAAAATGACATACACTCTGCTTGATTTGTAGGCCTGAATAATCTTGTCATTTCTAAACTGTGTTCAGATTTCCGCTCTACTGTCTGTTATGAAGTTGGAGTTGTTTATCTCGTATACCGAGAGCTGATCTACCCCTACTTCCTTGGGTATTTATATAATGCCTTAGCTATGCTAATTAGGCAGTCATTTACATATCACTACACTGTGAAAAGGTTCTGTACGTTACTTCGGGAATATTTCTTGCACGAATAAAATCACCAAACTAAATTCTTTTTTAAAATATTAATATTCAATATTTATACAAGAAGACAATTATAATTTCTTTGATCGTATCGTTCTCGTGTCATTAATTTTCCGCATAAGATTTTTAAAAAGAAATGCTGTTGTTTATTGGATGGACAGGTGGTGTAACAGATATAGGCAGAGAAATTGGAATCAACGAACCGAGTTCAAATTCCGGACTAGTCTGTTGCATTCACTGTCGCACAAATTTGCTTGGGAAAGGATGAAACCATCTCTACTTCCCTCAGCTAAAGCAATATACCCTTGGCTCTCAAACCTTGGGTGGCAACCAGTCTAAGAAAAGGAAATATCTGAATTCCGAATTGCAAAGATAACGTGGAAACACTCCACTATCTTTCCCAAGAAGGGAAGGCAATTGACAGTTAATAATTTAAACGAAATCTCCAGGAAGACATTGTCGCTTACGTTCTGAAAGGTCATGGCATAAAAAGATGTTGTTAATATACAATTTATAAAGTTATTTTGCATACATATTTGTCCAAACCTAAACGGAAAGATCTCACTGCAACGATACTGAAATATTCTACATAAAACTAAAAAATTACAGTCAGTAAGTCTACATTAACACATATTTTCAGAGAAAAACACAATTACAGTTTTTGATATTCTTAAATATACCCGCACATCTGCACATACACTAATTAACATGAAAACGCACAAATATTGGCTTACAAAGACATGTATCAACAGATAATAAGACACACAGTCGTTGACACACGTTATCATAAATGTGTGTACCGATACACGCATTTACATTTAGAAACACCAAAAGAGTGTCATGTTCATACAGCCTCTTTCGTTACCCACACGCAAATTAATGCCAGCAAATATACCACACCCTTCCCTTATTTACCCACAGAGGCCGAGTGCTGAGAGATTTACAAGTATTGACAAGTGACGTCCGTTGGTTGTGTTATTGTCTGGTGTTCTTCATCCGAACTTCAATTTCTAAATCACTCCCACCTCTACTTCAAGTTAAGATCGTATCAAAACTCTTTGCTTTCTTTTTCGGAACTGCATGCCATAACACAATTAAAAAGGCTCAGCGCCATATTTCTTACTTTTCATAAGATTCACGCGTGGCGACCTCAAATCCAAGTCGATGTACTTTTCGAGAAAAGGGGTTTTCATGATGTTGGTAGAACTGCAACGCAAAAAAAAAAAAAAAAAGAAAAGAAAGAAACGATATAAAGCATTAATCGCAATATGAAATTTAAAAAAAAACTGCAAAGAAATTAAGATCTGAGAGTAGACAAAAAAGAAGAAAAGAAACGATTGTTAGACTTTTCTATTTGCTTTTCTTTTCTCTTGAAACTCCAGATATTTCGTTTTCCTCCTTTTCACTGACAGCCGTCACCAAGGAATCTGTCTTTTAGTGTGTCATCTCCCGTTAGGGAAAAGTTCGCTTTTGCAGAATCAGTATTCCACAAGGCGTTCCTGCTCTCCTTGTAGCGGTCATGTCGACAGCAATGGACGTCACTTACTACCGTTGCAACTTCTTTCTTTATAATTCGACCTTCTCTCCAACCACACACGCACACACACATACACACTCATCTGTCCAATCTCACCCCGTAGCATGCTAACTTCCTCCTGACTCTGACCTCACCAGCTCCGAATCCCTCTCCGCCGTCGTTAAACATCCGGGTTTTCGTCAGATGCTGTTTGTCTTTCTTTAAACGGACCTGACAAAACTGATGTCAACCGACAGTAGTGGCCAGCGCGCTGAGCAGCTTTGTCATTAGGGGCCCCGTTGTCCTGTCTGCTTTCACTTTGTCTATTTCTTTCCGTCGACCACATATCTCATTCAATTATCCATTCTATTCTTTTTTGTTTTCAATTCTTTCGTCCACTGCTTTTTCTCCTCCTTTCGAGATTTGCCTTCGTTTCTTTTCAAATAAAATTCTTCTTTTTCTTCTTCATTTACATTTCAATAAACCACCTTTCCTTCCTCCCTTGATTTCTTTATTTTCCTTCTTTCTTTCCTTCTTTCTTTGCTTCTCTCCTTTCTTTCTTTCTCTCCTTCCTTCCTATTTCTTTCTTTCTTTTTCTCTCTCTTTGTTTGTTAGTTTGTTTGTTTCTTTCTTTCTTTCTTATATTTTCTTTTTTCTTTCTTTCTTCCTATATTTTCTTTGTTTGTTTGTTTCTTTCTTTGTGCTTCTTCCAATATTTTCTTTCTTTCTTTCTTTCTTTCTCATATTTTCTTTTTTCTTTCTTTCTTCCTATATTTTCTTTCTTTCTTTCTTTCTTTCTTTCTTTCTTTCTTTCTTTCTCATATTTTCTTTTTTCTTTCTTTCTTCCTATATTTTATTTGTTTGTTTGTTTGTTTGTTTCTTTCTTTCTTTCTTTCTTATCTTTTTTTAAAAAAATAGATTGATAATATGTTTTCACTTTCCAATTTTCAAACTTTTAACTTAATTCCCAGACTACCAATTATAAATCACTCAAATTTTCAGCCAAAAAAAAGCACAATACATGTCGTCTTTTATCGTATGATTTCAAACCCAGATAAATAACGAATAAACGAGCTGTACTTTATCGATTAACACATAATTATAAGATATATCGATATATTATACTTACATTAAGAACATAGAAACAAAAGGTAATCGATACTTTCAGTTAAATATCAAATATATACGCGTTAATTATTGCAAGTGAGATTATCGACATCGCTGAATAATCTAACGAACATGAATTTATACAAAATACATATTTAGGGTATTTTTTTTTTCAGTGATGTTCATTCTGTTGAAAGCCCGGGAACCACTCCAGGTTTATGCGGATAGGAGGGGGAGATAACGGTTTACTCTAGCCCAGAACAGTTAAGATTCTAATGATCGGGAAAGCATCCTCTTGGGAGTTGATTCGATAAAGCACCAGTTCATGGAAAGAAGCTGCTCAAGTGGAACTTACATCTCACCAATGGAATACGAAAGGAATGGGCGTGGTTCGCTACTATAGGAGTGGGTATGTCGGGGGTCTTAAACTAAGGAATATAGTTAGCCTTGTTGGACGATTTCCTCAAAGATGAAGAAGAGACTCGAGGCGGCGACGGAGATGTGGTTCTACAGAAGGATGCTAAGGATATCATGAACCGAGCGTGTGAGCAACGATGAGAGGTTGCAAAAAAAAAAAAAAGCAGAAGGCTTATACTTATCATCAGGAAGAGGCAGCTGAAGTTTCTGGGACACCTAAAGAGGAAGAACGGCCTGGAGAATTTGATACTCACGGGTCGAATAGAGGGAAAGAGAGACAAGGGAAAACAACGTGTGACATACCTGGCGGGCTGGGTACCACGAGGCGGTGTAATGGTTAGCAACTTGTCTCGCTAGAACAATTACAACTGTAGTGAGTTTGATCCTCACTAGGTGCCCCATACTTTCAGCCTTGTGCCACATCTGAGCTACGCTTGGAAAATCGCCATACCTGGCGGGCAAGTAGATGACAGAATGTGGGGTCTGGGGAAGGAAGCAGAGGGAAGGAACTTGAGAGCTGCAAGGGATAGAGGGAGGTAGAGAGCCTTGATCACCTGCGTCCCGAAAGGACATGACACATAAAAGGAAA
>OZ010600.1:1261991-1264491 GCA_963932145.1 Acanthosepion lycidas
GAAAGTGGGAACGACATAACTCCTCTTCTTCACATGTTATTTGAGGTCAGTGCTGATGGCCCACTACGTGATTAAAAAACAAATGCATATGAGGATAAATTTAAAAAAATGTTATTTTTAAATAATAATACTGAAAAAAAAAATGAATTTTAAAAATAATAATAATAATAATAATAATAATAATAATAATAATAATAATAATAATAAAATTCGATGGTAATGAGCATGAAATAAAAGAATAAAAATAAATACTCATAAAAATTTATAAAAAATATTAATGCCAGTTTTAGGCGATTAATCAATGTTCAGCAAATAAATCTCAAGATAGAAAAAAGTATTTATTTTATATATCAATAAAACATGAAGTGATTAATAAGGTAACACTTAATGTTATATTTAATGCGATTTTTATCGTAAATTTTATAATTATTCTATTCACTCTTGCTTTCAAAAGTGTCCCTAATTTTTATGAGAATGTTTCTTTATTTGAAAAAGAGCAGTTAAAATGAGATAAAATATAAATATTTTAATACACTTTCTCTCTCCCTGTTTATATATATATATATATATATATATATATATATATATATATATATATATATATATATATATTCGTGTATGTTTAGGGATCAGTTTTTCTTTTAAACATCTTTCGTTAAATATAGCGGACAAGGGAAAATTTTATTAATCATTAAGTTAGTTTTCCAGCGTTATTACATTTTTCTGTTTAGTTGGAGTAATGGAGTACAAAATCTGCCGATATATCCACTGCCCGCCCCCCCCCCATATATATATATATATATATATATATATATATATATATATATATATATATATATATATATATATATATATATATACTTAGGACAGTGGACGAATAAATATATTGAGATCTTTTTTTGTGGATCAATTTTAATATTTTATAATATTAGGATTCACTTGGATTATTTCCCAAGGGATTATTACCTATATATATATATATATATATATATATATATATATATATATGTGTGTGTGTGTGTGTGTATATATATATATATATATATATATATATATATATATATATACCTATATATATATATATATATATAGGTAATAATCCGTTGGGAAATAATCCAAGTGATTCCTAATAATTAGAAGATATATAAGAAGAATTGGCGCTACATAATCACCAAGAACGGTACCAAATAACAAAAGCCACATCACTTGAAAACATTCAGCAGCAACACCAACTAAAATGGACATCACATGTAACTGTAAAAGAGAATAAAGTTATAATCAAGATGCTGACATTCCACACTACTTCAAACAAAAGGTTAGAAAGGAAAACCCATCAATACTGGAAAGCGAGATAAAATATACATTAGAAACCTATTTTCTTGAAAAATTGTCTTTAAAAAATTGTCGTTAAAAATTGTCTTTAATTCGAAAGTACCACTGCCTGCTTGATCAATGAATACCGAAAGTTTCCTTATGAGGAAAGGTCTAATATATATATATATATATATATATATATATATATATATATATATATATTTATATACATGTATTAGGTTGGTGCAAAAATAATGACGTAATAATGTCGTTTTTTGACGTTAAAAATACGTCAAAAAACGACATTATTACGTCATTATTTTTGCACCAACCTAATATATATATATATATATATATATATATATATATATATATATATGTAAATAATAATTAAGTACTTTATCAATTCTAGAAGAATCCTCAACAGAATGCAGAAAGCACTATACGGCCGTGTCATCCTATTTTGGGACTCATCAGTAATGCTCATCCATTAATTTCCTAATTTCTGACATACGTGCGTGTGCGCACAAACACCCCCCCACACACACATATATATATATATATATATATATATATATATATATATATATATATATTGGTATATTGGAATTTCTATTTATGAGAATTGTTTTCCAATATAATCTTCCATGTCAATTAATTTAATTAAATGTTGGATATAGCTCGAACACTATACAATGGAAGTTTAAGATCAAAAATCAGTAACTAAATATGTGTCATGGGATCTACCTTGATAAACAGTTTTTCCTTCTGTTGTAATGATATGCTCATATCGATAATAACATTGTAGTATACTTCCATGCGATTAAACAAAACTTTACATACGTACATAAATTTAGTATATATATATATATATATATATATATATATATATATATATATATAAAGACATTTTTATGTTTAACATTCTTTTTATAGATACAAGTATTTAAGTAAATGCTCTGTTTATAATTGTCGGACTTTGTCCATTTCTTAATGTATATATATATATATATATATATATATATATATATATATATATATATATATATATATATATATATATATATAAATGCACATATATATATATAAATGCACATATCATTGAATAGGTCAGACAGGGTGCTTTGATTTAGTTTTTATACAATTTCTCATGCGATCTTATAATTTTTTCTTTTCAGATGATAAA
>OZ010600.1:1271991-1274491 GCA_963932145.1 Acanthosepion lycidas
TTTTCCTGATATCGAAGTCTGTTCCATCTTCTCTTTTCTTTCTTGGATGAGACGAGATAGAAGTGGGCGGGGACAGAGTGGGGGAGGGGGCTGAAAGTTTGAAATAAAGAAGAGGGTGGGAGGGGCACCTGCTGAGTCAGAATTGGCGCGAGTTGGTTGGCCTTTGGCGAGAAAATTTATAGTGTCGGGTGATTTACACCAGCGAAAGCAACAACAACATGCCTTCAGTTAAAGTAATCGAGCAAAGGAGGAGAAGTATTGAGGCAGATGACCAAGGAGGAAAAGAAAAGGGAAAGACTTGGTAAAAGGAGGGGGCGGGAGAAAAGAGAGAGTCGTCAAGGAAGGAGAGGTAGGCGAATTTAAAGCAAGGTGGAAGGGGGAGTAATGGGAATGAAGAAAGATTAGAAGGAGAGAGACAAAGAAGAAATGTGTAAGAAAGAAAAATGAGACTTGAGGTAAAATGAGAAAACGAGGAGGATATATATATATATATATATATATATATATATATATATATATATATATATATATATATATATATATAGATAGATAAATAGATAGATAGTTAGATATGAATAACCTGAGATAGATATGAACAGCCTGGGACAGATAAATAGATAGATACATAGAGATAGAGGGGATATATAGATATACATATATGAACAGCCTTAGATAGATAGATAGATAGATAGATATGAATCACCTGACATAGATAGATAGATATGGGGGATATATAGATATACAGATATGAAAAGCCTGAGATAGATAGATAGATAAATAAATATATAAATAAATAGATAGATATGAATCACTTGAGATAGATAGATATGGAATGATTTAGAGAGAGAGAGAGAGAGAGAGAGGGAGAGAGAGATATATGAACAGGGGAAATAGTTAGATAGGCAGATAGATATAAACTGAGATAGATAAATATTAGGTTGGTGCAAAAATAATGTCGTTTTCTTACATATTAACATATGCACCACCTAATAGATATGAATCACCTGAGAGAGATAGATAGATATGAGAGATATATAAATATACAGATATGAACAACCTGAGATAGATAGATATGGAATGATATATATCTATCTATATATATATAGCAATGAACAGGGGTAATAGATAGGCAGATAGATATCAACTGAGAGGAATTATATATATATATATATATATATATATATATATAGAGAGAGAGAGAGATGGGTAATGAACAGAATTAGATCTCTAGACAGATAGGTATGAATATGCTGAGAGATAGATAGATCGAGATACAGACAGAGTCGGCCAGATAGATAGTTAGGCACAGAATAACACACGCGTACACAGAAATGCACATATAGTGATTTTCCAAGCGTAGCTTAGATGTGGCACAAGACCGAAAGTATGAGGCACCCAGTGAGAATCGAACTCACTACTCAGTCGTAACTGTTTTAGCGAGACAAGCTTGCTAACCATTACACCACGCCGAGGTGCCCACAGAAATGCACATATATATGCCTTTTAATGGGCAAGAAAAATTTTGCAAGATTTTTCTTTAAAGAGATGAATGTAGAAATTATGAAACATTTCCACTCGATCTTCGTCTTCATATAATCATGTGACTTCCGCACGTGGTGTAATAGTTAACAATCTTCTTCCGTTCGATCAATTGCGACTGAATAGTAAGTTCGATCCTCACTAGTTGTCTCATACTTTCTTGGGACACATCCAAGCTAGGCTTAAAAAATCACCATAAAATTAAGAGGATTGTTACAAATACATATGCCCTGAAGTGTGAAGCGCCCAGTGACTATGCGTTTTACATCCCGAAGTCCTCACTGCTTACATCTAGGTCCATATCTACATTGATTTAATAAACGTAGTTTAGACTCAGAACAAAGATCCAAGTGTGTAGCACCCAGTGAGAATCCAACTCACTTTTCAGTCGCAATTGATCTCACGAAACAAGTGTTTCTAATCATTACTTCACGTTGAAATGCCCTTATGCGTGTACATATAGCGATTTACTAAGCGTTGCATAGATATGGCACAAGGCCGAATGTATCGAGCACCCAGTTAAGGCCGAACTCACTACTCAGTTTTAATTGATTTACCTCGTTAACGATTACACTACGTCGAAGTGCATGTACCTATATCTCCGATATTGAGTACACTTCCGCTATAAATATAGAAATTTTAACATATATATGTGTGTGTGTGTGTGTTTCTTTATATATATATAAAGGGTGTTTCACTAACTAGGATCGATTTTAGGTTGAGGTAATTTTTGCTTTTTGCTGTAAAAATTACACATGCTCTGTTAAAATAAAAACATGTGGACCAGTTTTAATATTTAATATTACTAGGGTCCACGCGGATTATATACCAACGGATCAATTACCTGTACTATATATATATAAATATATATATATATATATATATATATATATATATATATATATGAATGGGGAAATTGAGGTAGACAAAGATGGAATACGATAGAAGACGTAATTTAATG
>OZ010600.1:1279491-1294491 GCA_963932145.1 Acanthosepion lycidas
TTAAATTTATTCAATAAAATCGCCATTGACTTCAACCACGGCCTCCAGATGACTTCTGAATCTCCTGTAACTATTATGGACGGTCTCCTTGTTTAAGTTGGTGAATGCTGCCATAATACTTGCCTTTAGTTTATGTCTTTTATTACAAGGAGTTTTGTTCGACTATCGCTTAATTACGCCCCATACATAATAATCAAGGGGTTGCAATCTGGGGGGGGGGGCTAGGTGGCCGGATGTAAGGGGTGATGTAATCGCAGAAATTATCTGACAGCCATGACTGGGTTCTCCTGCTTGTGTGGCATGGTGAAGAGTCCTGTTGCCTCCTAGCAGGCATCGCCTTGACCAAGGGCAGCACTACCTTCTCAGGGCACTTAATGTAGGCCTCTGTGTTGAGTCTGAGACCCTGTGGGAAGATGAATGGAGGCATAACATCGCCATCACTAGTGATCACTCCAAACACCATGATGTTGACTGGATATATCATCCAACTCTTTTCGAATCGTCTTCACTGTCCTCAGATTGACACTCCAAAACTCTGAAATGTTTGTATTGGCGGTTCCGGAGCGAATGCCAAGCAGTATAGCATGCCGTTTTCAAATTTCTGGTGGAGTGAATTGCATCATGGTGTCTAACAGACCCTACTATACTGGGCAGCCAAAAATCCAAAACAAACAACAAGCATGCGCTAAATTTTAACCATCTCACCCTCTGTGTATATATAATCGTATTACTGATCAATCAAAATTCGTAAATAATTATATAGGCCACACTACAGCATATTTGACACGCAAACTCACTCTACACCTTTCTGACCAAAGCTCAATTAGATCTCATTTAAATATTCATGGAAACCTACTGGACATTATTCGTAACATATTTGTTGACAACACTAATATAATAGCATCATCTCCATGCAAAAGAAAAGGATAAAAATAATGGAAGCCTTATTAATAAAGACAAAAAAAAAACAACACTTAATAATATTAACTTTGAACATGGACATAATATCTTGACCGTGTTTTGAAAAATGAAAACATGTTAAAAAGATACATACAAGAAACTATTTCTTATTTAACAGTTAAAATATTTAATCCTTGAAAATGGTTAAATGTATAGCCGAAAGCGCTCGGATAAAAAGAACATTCGGACAGGTTTTATATAATTTATCATCCGAAAAGAATAAAATAAAATTATTAGATAACATGAGAAATTGTATAAAAAACTAAATAAAAGCACCTTGTCTGTCGTATTCAATGAAATGTGCATGAAAGAAGGATTGCTGCATAAACACACACACACATATATATATGTGTGTGTGTGTGTGTGTGTGTATATATATATATGTGTGTGTGTGTGTATATATATGTGTGTGTGTGTGTATATATATATATATATATATGCGTATGTGTGTGCCCTCTCAGACCAACCAAAATGTCATGGATCAGTGTGGCAGGTAAGGCCCATTATCTCCCCTTGTCTGCGGAAGGCTTGGGACTAGTGTGAACTGAATAACACCGCTGATATAAATAAATAAATAAATAAATGTAACGATCTTCGTGCAATCTAGTAACATTGCATTAATATTGTATTTACTGCTTTAACATTAGGTCATTTCGTAAAGACTATTCTCCCCAGGGTCTATCTTCATTAAAAAGGTGCGGAGAGATTCTGTTTTTATAGACCATCATTTTAACTAATCTTTTTTTTTTTTGGTACTATTTTAAAGTAAATAAAAAAGGATCGAAAAAAGAGGAGAGAAAATAGGGAAAAGAGTATTTAGAAATAATGAAGAGGGGGATGAGAAAGAAAGGGAGAAAGCAAGCGATAAAAAGAGAGTGGGAGAGGAAATTAGGAAGACAGAAAGCGGTTTGTCTTAGTCATAATGTGTTTATTTAGGAAGATTAATAGAGATATAAAGGCAAATTGGAGGAAAGTGTGCATGATAAAGTGAGCGGGGACAGTGAGAGAAGAAAGAGAAAGAGAAATAATGGAAAAGAAAAGGAGGAAAGATTAAAGCCAAAAGAAAAAGTGGGTGAAAATGGGCGACAGAAAGAAAGAGAAGGGTTAAAAAGGCGGAAACGAAGAGAGAAGAGTGGATCTTTGTTAAAGAATGAAAAAGTAAAGGATAGAGAGAAAAAGGAAGACGAAAGAAAAAAGAAGAAAGGTAATAAGAATTAAAGAGGTTAAAGAAAGAAGAAAAAGAAAGGATGACAAAAAGAGAGAGAGATAGAAGGAGAAAAAAAGAGACGAAGAAAGTAAAAGAAAGTCAGAGAAAGAAAGAGACAGAAGAAAAAAGGAAAGAGAAAAACAGAAAGAAAGAAAGAAAAGAATGAGAAAATGAAAAAGAAAGAGAAAAAAGCCAAAAAACACGAAAAGGAAAAAAGATACTCAAAAATGAGAAAGAGAAAGAAAGGAGAAAAATAAAAAGGAGAAAGAAAGAAACAAAAGAATGAGAAAAAGAAAGAAAATATAAAAAGAAAGTTCTCCAAAGTTCAAGGAGACATGGCATTGGATTCAAGGACAGTGGATAAAGGCGTTGGTTAGATCCAGTGACAGAACCCAAAGAATGTGAGTTCAATACCCAGTTAAGGCAGTGGAGAACTTGGAGAGGGGAATTACCAGGAGATAACTGACAACTGATATCCATTAAACATGGTACGTAGAACTAGAACAGTGAGCGAAATAAAGGGTTCAGTTCGACATTCCAACCATCTGACGACGGCCGGAGCGTACAACGGCCGAAACGTTGTAATAAATATGGCGACAAAGATGAGGACAATAGTCCGAATAATGTAAATAATTATCCTATCCTATCATAAATATATATATTTCTTATTTGCTTTTTACCACAACTCATCGATCACAATTCTGTAATCGTCTGTCTCGGAGGAATAGGGAGGTTATGGAATAATCGGAGATTAGGCAGCTAATCCCTTTGGTAGACGACTGCTCAAAGCCATTCGTGTTTCTTCAACACTTTCAGAACAAAAGCTGCAGTTGATATTGCAACTGGGAGCGCGCGAGGAATCTGGCGTAATCAACATTTGAACAAGACGAGGACATTGAAACCGGTGGATCATTTCGGACTTCTTTCTAGCGCAGTCATCAACAAATTCCTAAAAGTATCGTCTTCCCAATCGGCCTCACGAGGCTCGGGTCAACCCGTGCAATTTGCTACACAAGGCTCGGGTCAACCCGTGCAATTGACCTCACATGGCTCGGGTCAATCCGTGCAATTGACCTCACGAGGCTCGGGTCAATCCGTGCAACTGACCTCACAAGGATCGGATCAACCCGTGCAATTTACCTCACAAGGCTTGGGTCAACCAGTGTAATTTACCCCACAAGGCTCGGGTCAATCCGTGCAATTGACCTCAGAAGGCTCGGGTCAACCCGTGCAATTGACCTCACAAGGATCGGGTCAACCCGTGCAATTTACCTCACAAGGCTTGGGTCAACCCGTGCAATTGACCTCACAAGTCACGGGTCAACCCGTGCAATTGACCTCAGAGGGCTCGGGTTAACCCGTTCAATTGACCTCACAAGGCTCGGGTCAATCCGTACAATGGATATGAGGTATTTCCAAATGATGCAGCACTTTGAGATCGTCTCTTTATGTCAATATCAAACCGACCATGGTGAGATTCGAACCTGGATTTCATGGCACATTAAAATATTAGGGTGGTGCAAAAATAATATCGTTTTTTGACGTTAAAAAATACGTCAAAAAACGATATTCTTTTTGCACCAACCTAATATACTTAATTTTTGTACTTTTGTTTTTCGCTCTCTTTAATTGTGTTTTTTTCTCATATTGTTTAACGTTAAGTAACCCATTGTATCTTAGTGGCTTTATTACCTTGCTTGGTTGAAATGATTAAGCAGATATATAAAATATAGTTAAATAATCATATATATATATATATATATATATATATATATATATATATATATATATATAGTTAAATAGTTACATTTCTAATGTACTTTTTGTTGGTTGAAATAAATCTATATCCCCCCCCCCTTATGAGGCAATTTTGGATGTTCTCGTGTAATTTATATGCTCCGTTATAATAAATATATTGTGCTCATTTTGTGGATGAGTTTTGATATTTTATATTACTAGGATCCACTTGGATTATATACCAACGGATTTATTACCTTTACTACACACACACACACATACATAAACACACACACACATACACACACACACACACACGCATGAAACAGTCTGATGCCGCTGCGTGTTGCTCTTAGTGTCCACTTATATATATATATATATATATATATATATATATATATATATATATATATATATGCGTGTAACAACAAAATTGTCCAAATCGTGTAACAGCATGTCCATTCCACAAAATGTTTAATATCTAAAAAAAACACTAAACTAATTGAGTTTTTTTTCCCAGGTTTTCAGATGAGACGTTTAGTCATCTTAACACCATTTGTCGTAAGAATTACTGAAAAACTCTTTGAATTATTCAGCTGGAAAGAGAACAGGTTAAAATCGTTTTGTGCCAGACCCCACTATGTGAGCGCTGGTGAGTGGAAAAAGTTCATTCAGTATTCAGTAATGGTGCCAACAGTCATACTCTGGCTTCCATTTTCAAAGTCCATTCAAGAACTATCAAGAAAATGGTAAGTTTAAAAAAGGGGGAACAGTAGAGAGGAAAACTTTATCAGGAAGTCACAACAGCAAGAGGGATCATCATTTCAACTGAAAGCAAAATACATTCTTATTGCTCAAAGAGTCTAATAGTGTTATAAAAACCTCGGGGAATTCCAGTAAGATATTTTTAATCATTTTTAAGATACAACGGTTCAAAGCTTAATCTGACAATTGTACAATTTTGCTGTTACACGATTTGGACAACTTTGCTGTTACACTCGGTATATATGAACGCTCAAAGAATCGTGCTCAGAGAGTTGTGATAAAAAGCAAGTAAGAAATGAATGCCTGTTAACTGCTTCATTTAAGGAATTTGAATACTGTTAGGTTCATAAATCAGTTTATTATTTTCTTTCCGCCATTTTCATGTAATTTCAAATGTTTTCGAATTTTTGATTCTTGCGTCATACTTTCAGCAAAAACTTCGTAATGCAAATATGGACGCAAAAATTAACCAGTCGTCAGTTTATAAAAATTCTTACTTATCAATTGAAATCTTTGAAATGTTTGTTTTTCCTAGTCACATTATTTTAACTATTTCCTATTTGGCATCAAAAGAGTATCTCCTTATTTCAGACAGGAATTATGATACAATTATACATATAATCATTTATGGCTTTTCCATTTTTCTTTTTGTGTTCTTGATTTTCCGCCATCTTTGCGAAAGAAATCTAATTGTTTCTGTTTCTTGATTTTAACTTTTAAATACACGCATCCTTTTATGGTATCATTTCGAAATTAAATTTCACTCTCTGAAGTCAAATTAGATTTTATATTACAAAACCCTCCCCAGGATATACGTTATATCGCAAGGTAGACTAAGGCCTCTAGCCTCCGGTGTGAGGTAGTTTAGGAGAAGGAATAATTTACATTCAAAATCGTGGAAAATGTATCTGGAAAAAAAACCGTAGTACCTTGTCGATCGTTTTTATATATTCTGGGTGGCCTGAATATTGCGGTTAAGCATGAAACAGTCTTTTTCCAGTGCGTGTTGCTCTTAGTGTCCACTTATGTATACATATACATATATATATATATATAGGTGATAGAAATTAGGAGGATTTTGATATAATTATAATTCAGTAATTCATCGAGTCTAGAAGAAACCTCAACAGAATGCAGAAAGCACTGGACGGCCGTTTCGTCCTATATTTGGGACTCATCAGCAGTGCGCATCCACGACCGAGAATTGAAACCCGGACAGTTTCGTTATCAGGCAAACGTTATACCAACTGTTCCAACGGGACTCGAAGTAACGAATTAGACTCGATATAGCGCCGCTCAATCACATGTTCCGTGGTGGAACTCATCCTTGTTTTTCTTTTACCCATAGGACTGTGCCCCCACGAGCCACGACTACAATCACCAAGCCGCTCCATCTAGAGCATTAGAAGCCGGTTCAAGCAAGGTTATACAAGTAATAGAAATTAGGAGTATATATATATATATATATATATATATATATATATATATATATATATATGTGTGTGTGTGTGTGTGTGTGTGTGTGTGTGTGTGTGTGTGTGTGTGTGTGAGGTGTAACTGCAAAATTGTCCAAATTG
Organism: Acanthosepion lycidas; assembly: GCA_963932145.1. NCBI lineage: Eukaryota > Metazoa > Mollusca > Cephalopoda > Sepiida > Sepiidae > Acanthosepion > Acanthosepion lycidas. The sequence goes on from OZ010600.1 coordinate 1,285,738, forward strand.
TGTAATAGCATGTCCATCCCACAAAATGTTTAATATCTAAAAAAACCACTAAACCAATTGAGTTTTTTCCCCCAGGTTTTCAGATAAGACTTTTAGTCATCTTGCCACTATTTGTCGTAAGAATCACTGAAAAACTCTTTGAGTTATTCAGCTAGAAAGAAAATCTAATATATTTATCTAATAAGTCATGTCAATTCAGAGATAATAAAGAAAAATTTCATTTGTGGAGAGTCATGGCTGACAATATCTTGATCTGTTGAGACATTAAAGTACATTTTTAAAGGGATTTTTCCCGTATTTTCTTGTCATACGTACTGAGAAATGAATTTACTGACGAAATGAATGGGTAAATACAATGAATCTATTTGCTAAGTTTTTGACTAGTTTTTCTTTCGTCTTTTTTTTTTTTTTGGTACTTTTTATTATAAATCTCCCTCTACGGTCATTAAGCAAGCAGTGCAGAAATAAAGAACAGGTTTTTGTCATAATTTGAACTCGCATTCCTCGTTTTTGAAAGAACTGTTTGATCCTGACATTACCTCAGCTAACAAACAGACGCCATTCCAATTTATTCATTTAGCAACATTCTTTATCATTCAGTGTTTATTTGACGCCATATTGTTTGTTTATAGCTAGTAGTTATAGACATAATAGCAGATAATAATTTTAAATTCTTAAATGAATTGATGTCATTATAAGATTAATAATGTTTCATCTAAGAAATTTCGATTACTAGCATTTTGTTAATTGTCTTTTATTTTCCAATTACAAAGTACTCTAACAATTTTACAACATCCAATCTTTTTACTTTTTAAATAAAACATCATTCTTTCTTTTTATTAACTGTCAACCAGTAACATCTGCAAGAAATAGATAAATTATATTTTAAGATCCCAGAAAGCATACTTTTTTTTTATTCCAGTGTATCAGTCCTTTAGAGAATCCCATATTTTTTGTGTTTGGAATCATAAAATCAAAATTACAATGCCTGTAAGGAAATAGAGATTTACGATTATTTTTTTTATCAATTCTCGACAGTTAAGTTTCAAAGAAATATTCGTCATATTTGTAGCGAATGACAGTATTATGTGTGTCAATGGTGAGCCATAAGCTGTTATGTCCCAACTCTTAAACACTTACCAGGTACATTTCAACGACTTGCAAGATAGAAAAAGAAACTTTTATGAAGCTTTATTATTAGTATCTTTAAATAGTTTAAGGTACATTTGAATTCTTTACACAATCAATGGTTTCTGTTGTAAAAGTTAAGATCTTGTATCTGTCGATATTTCTGAGATGAGGTATTATGTACACTATTTAAATTATTCGGACTATTGTCCTCATCTTTGTCACCATATTTATTACAACGTTTCCGCCTTTCAGTATCTGTCTATATTTCTGAGATGAGGTATTATGCACACTATTTGCATTATTCGGACTATTGTCCTCATCTTTGTCGCCATATTTATTACAACGTTTCGGCCTTTCAGTATCTGTCTATATTTCTGAGATGAGGTATTATGTACACTATTTACATTATTCGGACTATTGTCCTCATCTTTGTTGCCATATTTATCACAACGTTTCGGCCGTTGTACGCTCCGGCCTTCTTCAGGTGGTTGGAATGTCGAACTGAACCCTTTATTTCACTCGCTGTGGTAGACTGTTCTAGTTCCACGTGCCATGTCTAATGGATGTCTGTTATCAGTTATCTCCTGTTAATTCTCCTGTTAAAAATTAGTACCAAATCATTTAATTGTTTAAAACTGAAGCTTGATGGTTCAAACGGAAGTCAACTTTTAAATACAAACAATTAAAAACAGGCTTAAATTCTAATATAATTAATGCATCTTATTAATTAGTTTAAAATTTGCTCCTTAGTCGTTGTTTAAAGCGTATTAAATTTTAATAAGGTTGGTTAAAGTTAAAGTTTAATACCATATGTTATTTTTGAGATGGAGGTTTCTTCTTGAACAACTTCTATGTTCATACCTACTCCGATGTCTAATAGAATGAAGTAGAGATAGAATCTTTTTACTTCGATTGAAAAAGGCCGGACTAGTGTGAATAAATCTTTGAGCAGATTTACAACGTGATATGAAAGATATGAAAAAGTGAATGGATGGGGGCACGAAAGTGAAATAGAATGAAGGTATTAGAAAATGGCTGTGTATGTAATGAAAGGTATGAAGAGAACAAGAGAAAGAAAGAAGCGAAACAATGGAGAAGAGTTTTGATTGGTGGAACGCAATTGGACGAAAGATGAAGTTGAAGGATGAGGAGAGGCCAGAAAACAAAATGGTAAAGCAAGATAAGGGAGTGAAAAGATGAGTGGAAGGGGAATGATAGAGGGGGGGGGAAGGTAAAAGATAGAGGGATGGAGAGTAGAGAGGAAAATAGAGAAAAAAATTTGAAAGTGGTTGGAAGAGCAGTAGGGGGAGGAAACTAATGAACAGTGAAAAGGTCGAGCGAGGAAAAGAAAAAAGGAAAGTAAGAATATTTTCAAGACATTCGAAAATAGAGAAAAGGAATAAAAGGAAACGTCGAGATCAAAAATATTGAGACAAAAACATACGACAGAAAAGAAGAAATAAAGAAAAGAAAATATCAACAAAGAAAGAAGAGAAAAAGAAAGTGAGAAAGAATAAGAGAAAGGAAAAAGAGATAAAGAAAAAAATGGAAAAAAGGGGAGGAGGAAAAAGGAAAGAAAAAGAAAAAACGGGAAAGTAAATAAAAAAAAGAATCGAAGGTAGGAAATATTAAGATAGAATTAAAGGAAGAAAAAAAGTAAAGAAAAACGAAAAAAAAAAAAAAAAGAAAGAAGAAAACGAAAGCAAGCTAAGAAAAAAAGAAAGAAAAGAAGAAAGAAAGCAGAAAAAAGATGTTAGGAAGAAAAAGCTAAAAAAAAGAAAGAAGATAGAAAATTAATGAAGAACAAAAATAAAATAAAAACAAAGGAATAAGAATGAAATGAATAAAGGAAGGAAGGAAGGAAAACTACTGGAAATAATCAAATTAATAAGAAGGAAGAAAAAAGAGAGGCAAGCAAGACTAAAAAATTTAAGTAAATTGGAAAGTAAGATATAATCGAATGGAAAGATAGAAAAGAAGAAAAAGAAAAACGAAGAATAAACAAAAAAAAAAAAAAGAAAAAAAAAGAGAAACTAAAAAAGTATTAAAAGTCGAGGGTAAAATAAAATTAAAGGAAAGAAAAAAAAAAATAACAGGCAAAATGAGAAACCGAAAATTGGAAAATGTCGCAAAAGTAAAAGAAAGAAAATTAAAAAAATAAAAAGTAAGAAAGAAAGAAAAGAATAAAAGCAAGCAAGCAATAAATAAATAAATTAAGAAAGAAAGAAAGAAAGAAAGAAAGAAAGAAAGAAAGAAAAAAAGAGTGAAAGTGTCATAATTGTGAGGAATAAGAAAGAATAAAAAAGGTAAGTTTCAGGAGAAAAAAATAATTGACATAGAAAAAAATGAGTAAGAATGAAAAGGAAAGAAAGAAGATTGATGTAAGTGGAAAGGAGAAAAAGAAATTGAAGGAAGGAAGGAAGGAAGAAAAGAAGGGAAGAACAAAGGAAGGAACGAATAAACAAACGAAAGAAAGTATGAAAGAAAGGGCGAAAAAAAAAGAAGAAATAATTGACGTAACAAAGCGAAAGAAAGTGCCAAAGAATGAACGTAGGTAAAAGATTGGCAAAGAAAAATGTCTATAAAGCTCACGATGGTAAAAAAAAAAAATCAAAATTGAATGAAATATTTATGAGGGAAAGAGAAAGTGAATAAAAAAATGAAAGAGCAAGAAAGTAAAAAAAAAAAAAACGGAAAAAATAGGCCGTGTCATATGATTTATAAGCTGCGGAGATGGGGAGAGGAGAAATAAAAGAGTTAAAGAACAGGGGGATAGGGAGGGAATAGAAAGAAACAGAGAGTAAGTTAATGAGTGAGCAAATGAGGGAAAGAGATAGAAATAGGGAGAGAGGGAGGGAGGAAGACAGAAAGAGTGAATATTGGAAAAATAAATGAAAAAAGAAAAATATGAAAAGCTGATTAAAGTAGACGGGGAGGGAAAATTTATGAATATTGAGTGGAAAAAAATCTAATTGAGAAGCCCGTCAAGAATTATATATGAAGGATAAGTAAAAACAACAGCTTCTAGATCCATCTTCACGCGCTCTCGTCTCACCCCCATATATATATATATATATATATATATATATATACAGAGGGGGAGATATATATGTATGGATCAACTGAATGGAATATTGAGCATGTAATCATAACAAGATTTAAAGAAAATTTATCTATCTATCTATCTATCTATCTATCTATCTATCTATCTATCTATCTATCTATCTATATCTCATATTTTGAACACATACGTCGGAATGCGTGCATGTGTTTAAAGCTACCAAAATAGATGGTTGTTAAGAACGAAATAGAAACTGTGATTTCATAAAAGCACCAGAGATTCCACTTCGCTTGAGTTTTACTCTAAAGCATTCAAAACATTTACACATTTAGGCTATACTTCAAATGTTAAAATCCATTGCAAAGAATAATCTACAACGCAGATTTTATTCTTACAAAAGTTCGTAAGTATAGCGTTTAAAATGTTGCATAAAATATTCCACTATATATATATATATATATATATATATATATATATATATATATATATTGTAAAATTAAGTATAATTTATTTGAAAACTTAGAATTCATATATATATATATATATATATATATATATTGTAAAATTTGCATATTTTATTTGAAAACTTAGAATTTATATATATTTATATATATACATATTGTAAAATATAGTATAATTCTTTTGAAAACTTAGAATTCATATATATATATATATATATATATATATATATATATATATATATATTGTAAAATTTAGTATAATTTTTTTGAAAACTTAGGATTCATATATATATATATATATATATATATATATATATATATATATATATATATATATATATATAAATTCTTAGTTACTGACTGAAAAAACTGAAGGTGGTGTAACTGTGTTCGTGGAAAGGTTAGTTTAATTCCGAAATCTTAAGTTGGTTTGTATTTTTTCTGATTTAAAATTGCATTGAGCTTTTTTTTTTTTAAGAGTATAAGCATTTTTTCGACAGATAATTAATTTCTCGGTTGGGTTTTGAATTGAATTATGTATATATATATATATATATATATATATATATATATATATATATATATATATATATATATATATATATACATAATATCCCCCCAAAAATGTACTCACTCTTTAAATGACAATAAATTTTGTGGGACACCCATTATGTGATTGTGTGTATGTATGCATATATATATATATGTGTGTGTGTGTGTTTGTGTGTATATATATATATATATATATATATATATATATATATATTGATACATACATATAGATATAGATATGTGTGTAAAGAGATAAATCTATCTATCACTTTCTGCTATTTCATTATCTATCTATCTATCTATCTATCTATCTATCTATCTATCTATCTATCTATCTATCTATCTATCAAGCTAGCTAGCTAGCTAGCTATCACATTCTGCTCCCTCTATCTATCTTAATGTAGGATTATCAATCCGGCATTAATATAACTTTCCTAATGTATAAATATCGTTGCCTATTAATTTTAGTTTATGCTCCCAAGATCACATTCGTTTAAATTCTACTGTTTTAATGCTCCATCTTGTCACTAGTTTTAAATTTGCAACAAATTTAAATCATATTTATATTAAAGCAACTATAAAAGGAATGGATTTACATACGTGAGACATGGACAGGCATACACGCGTACACAAACAAACATACATATCTGCGTTGTAGATTATTCTTTGCAATGGATTTTAACATTTGAAGTATAGCCTAAATGTGTAAATGTTTTGAATGCTTTAGAGTAAAACTCAAACATCTATCTATCTATCTATCTAATGACTTCCAATTTAAAATAGTTGACGTAAGAGCCTCATAATCAAACAAGGCTCTATTTACCCTTTTTAATAAGTAATAGAACTATATCGGATTAATAGATAAAAATCAATGAATTCTTTAGAAATTGCTTTGTTTACGTTACGGATCCGAAACGGAGAAGTTATAATATTTGGAGAAATCTGAACGAGTAAAGTGTGTTCTAAACGCAGATGGGACCCTGTTTGTTTATAAAACTCTTCGTAATTGAGTGGTCAAAATCACGGCAGGATCAAATGATGCTTCCTCTTGTAAAGGAGGTGCAGGTTCGAATCTTGCCGGAGGATATATTTTTTTTAAATAAGATTTCTTGAATGTTCAGGCCGGTAGACAATATAAAATACTGTTTAAAAATAAATGGCGCGGCAACTGAAATATGGTATAACGCTTAAGTAATATATATATTGTCATCCACAAACAGACTGTTTCGCTGTATCACAGCTCATCAGTGTGAAGAGACATCCGGTTGCGTCTAGCTAGGATCGAAACATCCGATGCAATGAGAACGAAAATAATATCTAAATTCTAACGTTCACAGCATTAATTCAAAAGAGGGCTGGATACCGGTAGTAGAGCAATAATTATTTATTATAATTTTATCATTTAGACAAAAACAGTTTACTTACTACAAAGATGCAACTTCGTTTCAGTGCATTTCAATTGCACCTCGAATGGTAAGAACCAAAATGGGTATAACATCTTTGTAGTGAGTAAACTGTTTGTGTCTATATAAGAAAATTACAATATATATATATATATATATATATATATATATATATATATATATATATATATATATATATATATATATTAGGCATCCGTTTATCTTGCGAGATAAAGGTAACCCTTCCTGTTTGGTCAAAATTCAATCCTTTGGCGGTGAAACTGGAGTGATCTTTCCAGGGCAATGGTATACGGAGGCCGTGCGCTGCCCAGGCCACATGCCCCAGTGTTGGTCGTACCCGAAAATCCAAATGAATATAGGGTATTACATTTGGAGCTGGCTTGGTTACAGAACTTGCCGGAAGGTTGTCAATGTTGACCACCAACTGCCATCGGGGTTCTCCTCCGGGTTTTCTATCTGGATTGACTTCGATAGCCTTTTCCCTGTTTAGATATGACCCTAAAACAGAGGCGGTTTAAGATCATTGTTTTCCTGCCCATATATGGAGTGCCATCCAGGGCTGACGAGTTCTATCTACTGAAAGAGCTGGTTATGTAACGCCAGTGGTCAGGTTTCGGCTTTCCTTCGGCTTGGAGCTGGACTACTTGAGACATATGCCACGGGGATATTTTATAGACATTTGGAGCTTGTCGCCATTACCACTCTGGCTATGAGAACATTTGAAACATATATAATGTACCTATATAAACATTTCGTATATTACTTGTTATATATATATATATATATATATATATGAGAATTACATATATATATATATATATATATATATATATATATATATTAAGACATTTTATGTTTATACATTCTTTTTATAGATACAAATATTTAAGTAAATGCTCTGTTTATAATAAATAGTATTAAACAACATTTACCGGCCTGAATGTCCGAGAAATTTTCACAGAAAATATTCGTCCTCCGACAGGATTCGAACCCGTATCCTATATTTATTACAAACAGAGCATTTACTTAAATATTTGTATCTATAAAAAGAATGTATAAACATAAAATGTCATAAAATAATTGTCGGACTTTGTCTGTTTATACGTCATTTATATTTATAGATACAAATATTTAATTTAATGCTCTGTTTATAATAAACAGTGTTAGCAACATTTACTGGCCTTAATGTCCGAGAAATTTCATTTCCCCTGACAGGAATCGAACCTGTATCCTCCACGGAACCGTCATTTAGCCTGACGTGCTATACCTTTTAACTACAGAAGAAGCGTCTGCTTATGAAAGTCTAATTACTTTCTTTAAACAACAAATTTCCCATGATTTCTCTCAAACGCTCATATCTGCTCGAAGCGTATCTTGAAGTAAACAAATGACATCAAGAATTATGAAATGGACTAAATCCCACATTTTCATATATTTTCTGTTCATACGTTATTTTTATAGATATAAATATTTAAGTAAATACTTTGTATATAATTGACATTGCTCATTTCTAGGACATTCAGGCCGTTAAATGTAATTACTACTGTTTATTATAAACAGAGCATTTACTTAAATATTGTATCTATAAAAATAACGTATAAACAGAAAATATATGAAAATAATTGACGGACTTTGATTATATATATATATATATATATATATATATATATATAATAATTATATATATATATATATATATATATATATATATAAATAATTATATATATATATATATATATATATATATATATATATATAATTATTTAAATAATTATAATTTAGGCTCTACTTTTGTATCAAGCAATGTTTTTTGAAAATAATAACAAAAATACTAAAGAACTTTGGATTATTTATCTAACGAGTTCTTTCCTATTTTCTATATATTTTTACACACACACACACATACACACACAAAAACACACACACACACACAAACACACACACAAACACACACACACACACACAAAAATACACACACACACAAACACATGCACACACAAACAAACACACAAACACACACATATATATATATATATATATATATATATGATGAAAAAAAATTGTGTTTTGCAAAAAACGAAAAGGAATAAATAAATAATAATAATAAGCAACTAATTCATTTTGG
>OZ010600.1:1299491-1309491 GCA_963932145.1 Acanthosepion lycidas
AAATAATCTTACCTATAATTATTTATGTACATCTCTTGATGTTGAACATTATAAATACAAAGGCTAATTCAAGAAACAGTTTGGCTGACGATTTTATTTGCTAATTTTGAACATAAAATAAATTAGACTAGTTTCCCCACAGTCTCCTTAATAATAATCCACTACTTGCTGTTTTAACATTGCCTTACATAGAGTTGCATGCGGTACAAATTTTACGTAGCAATATATCTATTCACATATATCTATTCATATATATATATATATATATATATATATATATATAATAGTAAAAGAAGAAAGAACAGTAAGATATATAATCCGTTGTTCTTCTTGATATTTACAAAACAGTGCTCAATGGAAATTTACAGAGCATTAAATATTATAAATTAACTGATTTAAAAATATGGTTTATTATATATATATATATATATATATATATATATATACACACACATATATATATATATATATATATATATATATATATATATATATATATATATATTGTATCAAAAATACTTTTGCAAACTTTGTGGGCGGCTTCTTCACACTAAAACAAAAAACAAATCCATATAAACATATATAAGTCCTTCGTTATTAAGTTTAAAGAAGTTTACGGTAGATGGCGTTGTGTTTGCCATGTAGACTAGATTACATTTGTCATTCGTGTAAATCTGTGGCTAATCTGCCTTCAATGTTTAACGTGTGTAGTACCTAGGTAACAATAGCACCATATTTATATCGTGAGCAGTTAGATATGGCCGCGCAAATAGCAATGGACGTGAGGCTACATGGTTCTATCACATTGCGTTTCCAGGCCGAAAGCAGACGATTCATCTAACTTTTGCTCCTGTTTATCGGCATGTTGCTGAGACACGATAGGTAGTGCCACAAACTATGGATCGAAGAAGACAAATTGAACATTTAACATCATCTACCGTGAACTTTAAAAATTAATAACTCAAAAAGAAGTATTTGCGGACATATATATATATATATATATGGGGAAATACATATATATATATATATATATATATATATATATATATATATATATATGGGAAAATTATTTATAATTTTCTTTTTTAATATCAAGAAGAATATTGGAAAAAATGTATGACAAAGTAGAAAAGGTTTTCGTGTGATGTGTTTCATCCTTTAGAACTTCATCGGGATAAATTTATGTTTACGCTGATACGGCTACGCATGCTCATGAAGAAAATAGTGATGCTGAGATTTTTTTTAAAATATAATATGTTTTATATATATCATCGAGTTGAATGCATTTAAATTCTTTCTGTTTTTGTTTGTTTCCATAACGTTTTTTTTATTAAGTACCGTACACTGCGATAATAAAACATCTGACAACAATAGTCAAATGTAAGAAGCTGAATGCAAATTCATTGTTGATGATCTAGCGATGAAAGCACTTTCAATACATTTTCGTCTTATTGAATTGTCTTATTTTCTAATCAGAGTAGCATTTTTTTAAATCCAAATTATGGTCAGTCTCGTTACGGTGAGCTACTAATACATATAATTTGTTGTTTTGTAAAATATCAATTCTGTGTTCATATAATTTTTTATTTAAATTCCTTTAGGTTTCTTCATTTTATTCCTTGTGGCAATTATTACAGGTAATAGATTAAATTCCACCTTCAAGATTATTGTTTTGTTTTGTATAAATTAAGTCCTTTATTGTTTTAGACGATATATATATATATATATATATATTTTTTTTTTTTTTAAAGTTAAATTTAAGGATTTTATTTTGTACTTATAAAAAGATGTACAAATGACGTTATTTTTTAAAATCTTTAAATTTAAGAACGCTCATAATTATGCTTCAGGTTAAATGTGAAATTCAAGCTAAATTATGAGGGATTCTAAAAGACTAATATATATATATATATATATATATATATATATATATATATATGAGAACTGATTAAAAGTATCGCGTCTGTTGTTATGGCAACGGAGCTAAAGTACGCAGAGTGAAGCCGCTTGGCTTAGATTGACATTGAATTCTGTTGTGCATGCTCACTAAATTATAAAATCCTCGCCCCGTTCTTTATAGCAGTACTTGGAAGGAAAATGTGGTCGCATCACTACTCCAGACACTTTTACTCTATGTCCAGTTTTTTGCAATGCACAACATTTCTCAGGTCCGACATATTTCCAACATATTCCCCAGATATCGCCCATTGCAACTATTTCCTCTTCAAAAATCAAATCCCACATGAAAGGACCAAGATTTTAAGACGCCAAAGCAATCCAAGAGAATACGACGAGGCATCTGCTCCCTACCCATCAAGTGTGCGGCTTCAGAAGGAGACTATTTCAAAGATGATTAAATGCCGAATTGATATGTGTTATAGTTTTCTTTTTATAGCACCAGTTCCAAAAATTTTTTTATTATTCTATATATATATATATTAGGTTGGTGCCGTTTTCTCACATAGTAACATATGTGAGAAAACGGCACCAACCTAATAACATTATTTTTGCACCAACCTAATATATATATATATATATATATATATATATATATATATATATATATATGTATGGGCAAAAAATGCAAAATGTATGACAAAGTGTAAAAAGTTTTCATCGGACTAAATTTATTAAGTTGGTGTACTACGCATGCGCACGAACGACGGATGCTGGGAATTTTAAATTAAATCTTTTTAATTTAAAAAAATCTATCTAATTTCATTTAGATTCTTTTTGTTTCCATCACTTTTGTTAGTAGATTTAATCTGATGAAGCCCAAATGCAGGAAACACGTCACAAGAAAACTTTTCTACTTTGTCATATATTTTCCTCCAATATTGGTCTTGATTTATAATAATATATATATCGTTATTTCATATATCAGACACTAGTTCCTCCTCTAGACAAAATTATGCGAATATTTCATACGTTGATTTCCTGGCAGATTGGTTCTTATTTCTTGAACGAATTCTACGACACAACCTTTAAAATTCCATTGCGTTTATTTGGCCCTGTGCCAGACGAAGTGAACCCAAGCAAATATCACTGTAATCTTCATTCTTCATATGGACCTCTGCCAGAATAGGCAAGGCGAAGAATATATCTACAGAATCATAAACCAGTATTACTCATAAATTAACATACACATTTCTGTACACTTACTTTTCATTATATTAATACATTACTTCATATTCACTGATATATATATATATATATATTAGGCACACTACAAATTCGCTTTCACGACACTTGACTCTACATTTGAATGATAACTCTAACATTTTTAGGCATTTAAAACATCATGCCTGGCCACGTAGACAATTCGGGAAAATCCTTGTTGAAAACACAACTATATTTAAACATGAAAACAATAAACAAAAACTAAAAATTATTGAAGCTATATACAGAAAACAGTTGAAACCTATCCTGAACAAAATAAACTATGAAATCTCCACAAATATTCTTAAATACCTATAATTAATAACTGAAGCCATTTGTTTATACCATGGCTTCCCATACTTAATACTTCTCGCTTTTACTCTCGCGTGGTCATGTGTGACGTCATGAGCTGCGGTGCGATTTTCGCTTCCGCGTCTCGTATACACGATTTTATCGTTGCTTGGAAATCTTTCATGCAACAAAAAGAGACTTATTGTTTTGTCCGTGTATTGTTTAATATATTGAAATGTAATTTTCATCTTTGATAATATCTTAGAATAGGATTAAAAAAACATGTATCAATATAGTGATTTTCTTTCGTCTTTTAATGATAATGTTATTAAGCTTATCGGACAATATGAAAGGAATTTACTTAAAATAGACAAAACTTGTCTATATCATTTAATGAAACATTCATCAATATATATATATATATATATATATATATATATATATATATATATATATATATAGTCTTGGGTATGAAGATAAACTACACCCGGTGGCAAGGCCTCTAATCGTGATTGGAGCTTTTGTGGATCGGGGAATCACCTCTTAAGGTGTTGTTCCAAGGTCCATCCTGACACCTGTTATGGTCCCAGCTATGACCAAGTAGTTAACCCCAAGCAAAATTAAAATACTATGGAAGTATAAAATGAATTTTTATAGTAAAAAACCCGGCAATACTTATAAAAAAATGACCAACAATATATAATCATAGTAAAATTACCATCAATCATCATGACATTAATGTAAATCTTACAATTTCTTAAATCAAAATGTATCCCAGAATATAACATCAACAAAACAACATCAAAAACACATATCACTGCTTGTAGTAATGTCCCCATAAACATGTATATGCACAAAAGCTGAGTATCATCTACCATGTATACAACTGTGAAAACAGAATAACATGTCATGAATGTGGCATGAACTATATTGTTCAATAATTACAGGAATTACAATATAGTTCATGCCACATTGACTGCAAAAACCTACCAGTACAATTGAATTATCCTATTACCATATTAGTACGAAAACGCACAATCTTAACATTTAAAATTCAAACTCAGCGTTGCGACCGCACGTTCCAAAACAATAACACATTTCTAAAAGCATTTTTTCGGATTACATCCATATTTTCGTTGTCCTGTTATTACCGAGAAGTAAAAAACAAGAACAAATCTATTTCCATACCCGAGGATGTAAAAACTAAAATACCTTATGGAAAAGGAGCGTTCGGTTGGCAAGGTCGAATTTACTGCTTATAAACTTCAATCTTCCATTCGACCTTGCCAACCGAACGCTCCTTTGTGGCCGAATCGGTTAGGCACGCCCGGATAAATGGCGGTTCCATATAGCTCCTTTGTGGCCGAGTCGGTTAAGGCACGTCAGCGTAAATGACGGTTCCGTATAGGGTGCAGGTTCGAATCCTGTCAAAGGACGAATATTTTCTATGAAAATTTCTCGGACATTCAGGCCAGTAAATGTTATTTAATACTGTTTATTATAAACAGAGCATTTACTTAAATACTTGTATCTATAAAAAGAACGTTAAACATAAAAATGTCTTTAATAAATAAATTGTCGGACTTTGTCCATTTCTTAATGTATATATATATATATATATGTATATGAACTATATTTGATCTACACAGAGTATTTTCTTTTGACCATTGCACCCCAAACAAGGCAATAAAGTCACTTAAACGCAAGAGTTACTAACTATAAAAGAATATTAGAAAAAAGAAAACAGTATTAAGGAGAAGAGGATAGTAAAAAAATAGGAATTAAAGAGATGACGACGATTGACATTGCATTTAAATTTTTGAAGATCAAAGTTGAGGAGAAAACAATAAACCGGAAGGGAGTTCCACAAGCGAGAAGTGCAAGAGAGGAAACTATTAGCATATAACTTATTCTTACATCTAACATCTAACAACTGTAAAATGATGAGACCTAACTACCAATCTAGTACTCCGTTTAAATTAATAAAGTCTAGGTACCAATGAAGAAATCAATAAAAATACAGAAATGTGGCACAAAGCCAAAATAAGTGGAGATAGGGAAAAGCTGATCTTCATTCTGTTTTATCTTAAACATAGCTAGCCACGATTACTGACCCAAACATACCACAGTGTTCCTTACACCAAAGCAAAACAATCTTACTTAACATTCTTACTACAGTCACCATAATGCCTCAGGTCTCTATGATGTACTAACTAGTTCCCATATGTACAAGTTGTACCGAAGAACAAAGTACATCATGAAAATATTTATAGAAAAGACACAGTGAAGCTACGTTACGGTGGCGGGACAGTAACTTTGGATTTTGTCAAGAATCTGTAATTATAAAGCAGAAGCCCTGGGTCAGATGTGATAGCAATATTCAATACATGAACGAATAGTAAACTTATAGATGTGGTTAAGAGAAAGATTGTCTAGCACGGCACATTGAATGAACTTTCCAGGTAGCAGACTTAGGAATTGAGTCAATATAATTACTTCATGTAAGTGGAAACACGTTAACCAGAGAAGGTGTCATTTTTCACCCTCCTGGAGGTTAGCATCAGCCATGCTGATTGAAGGTGAAGAAGTTCCTCTTAGACGATTAAAAGTGATCAGTTTCGTCTTTGGAAGTGTTAAAACGAACAAACGAAATTTTTTTGGCCCCGGTTAACAATAGATTTAAGATCATGTTTGAGATCAGATGCCAATTTGATCTTATCAAACCGATCAGACTTGCCATTAAACCGATCAGACTTGCCATTAAACCGATCAGACTTATAATGAAACCGATCAGACTTATAATTAAACAGATCAGACTTATTAAGTCGGGTGTAAATACTTGTGCTATCGACATAGATACGGAATCGAGGACTAATGACCTCGATAAGGTCATTAGTGAAAATTAGCAAAAAGCTGGTCCAAGGTTAAAATCCTGGAAGACAGCTGCATTAATGTCAAAAGATCGAATAGAATGGGCGTTTCGGGCCAAGTTTCAGATAAGAAAAATTGAATCAAATCAAAAATTGGCTCATAAATAACCTTTCAACTTGTGAAGTAGACCAGCATGCCGAACGTTGTCAAACGCCTTCAAGATATCTCGAACAAAATCCCCAGCTTCAACCTTCATATCTAAATCTTGACAATTCCTTTCAGCAATAGCTATTAACACATCAGCAGTTGACATTGAGAAGCGAAAGCCATAATGTTTGTCGGAAGGAAGACTCTCTGAGATGAGACACTTAAACAATTCGCATTTGATTAGAGCTCATAGGACTTTATCAAAAAAAAAAAAAAAAAAAAGAAAAAAAAAGAAAAAAAAAGAAAAGAAAATAAAAGACTAATAGGCTGAGAGTTAAAAAGATCTGACGGTTCAGCTGAATTCTTAAAGACTGAAACAACAGAACATCACTGACTACAGATGCGTACAAACGAGAATGCTGTGAATTTTAAATTTATTTTTTTAATCCCGTTTACGCGCAAGTGTAGTCAAATTTAGTCCGATGAAGTCCTAAATGACGAAATGCGTTACAAGAAAACTTTTTTCCACTGACGTACATTTTCCCATATATATATATATATATATATATATATATATATATATATATATATATGGGGGAAATGTGTCCAAAGTGTCCAGTGGGATTGGAGCATATGCATTTTCAATTATCTTCTCTAAGGGCTGCCAGTGTAGTTGGTTTTCTATGATACAGAACATCCTTTAAGACTTGTTGATGCAACAGCCATGAGGGTAATGCCATCTGTCGAGAAAATATCGTACTACAGTAAAAACTCTGTATATATTTTGAGGCAGTGGCTGTTTACACACACACACACACACACACATATATATAAACAGCATATATATATATATATATATATATATATATATATATATATATTACACTACGTATAATTTTGTCTACAGAAGAATAATGAGTTTTTATCATTTTAAATTCGTTAGAGTATACATACATACATACATACATACATATATATATATATATATATATATATATATATATATATATATATATATGCGTGTGTGTGTGTTTGTATTTTTGTGGGGGTGTATCTATAAATAAGTGGAATTTTTAATCTGATAATATTTCGTGTTAGCTTAAACCGTTTTTACAGAGTAAACATGTTTGCATTGACAAGCCCTCTTATTTTTAAAACAATGAATTTAATATCAACCGACCTTGAGATTACGAACTCTTTACGAATTGGTAGGGCACAATTTGGCTAAAGAAGTGGTTTCCTAGGACGGAAAAAGGTAATAAAGCTTCGTTTTTCTTTAGTTAGGACTTCTCGATCTCTAGACTGGTTGACATTCATTTCGGTGTTTAAAAAATGACATCTACTTATCTCACTCACTCAGTCTGTCTCACTCTCTCTCTCTCTCTCTCTCTTAGTATATATATATATAAATATATAATATATATATATATATATATATATATATATATGTAAAAGTGGACATTGAAGTCAACACCAAGAGGCGACCGTCTCATGCTAAAGCGCAATCATCAGGCCTGACAATTGCTTAAATACGTTCTATTCCTGATATTGAACACTTTAACTCATAAATATTGCATACCTTAAAACTAGTATATATATATATATATATATATATATATATATATATATATAATGGGGCAAAAATGTTAATAAAACCCATAGGGTAAAATGGAAAAAAAACTAGAACTTGTAAACGTTTAAATGAACCGTGCTTTTTATGTTTACATGAAAAATTAGAAATTATCAAATTTGCTGACAAAAAAGCCCCTATTGAATCAAGGGAATGAATTAACTGTAAACTGCCGACACAGTTTATCTATTACCTTAAAATATAGTTATATTTTACGTATTACCATTTTTATACCCATAATGGTTCACCTTTTATGGGTAATTACCTTATTTTGTTTATTCAGCTTTAATATTGCTCTGTATTGCCATCCAATTAGTATTATTAATATCTTACATAAATCTTTCACATTTTTAATTATATCTACAGGCCCCTTTATGAAGTTTCTTGAATCAAAAATATAAAAAAATCTGTTAGCTTTACGTATGATTAATCTAGCTCTCTCTTCAGCGTCCTTTCAAAAACTTGAACATGTCATATTTGTCTACAGTCAAGATACATTTATCCCTGACATATTTTCCGCAATCGTCAATGTTGACCTGTCTATGTTCCGGTTTATTATGGCATGAAAAATTAACTCCCCCACCACAACTCTCTGGGCTTACTTTTTTCTTTAGCGTAGATCTGACATTTGATTGGTTAATCAAGACATACCCACAAGTCTAATTTTAATTTTGACTTTATGTTCCCGCACCTTTATTTTTCGGAAAAGAGGTAACACTTTATTTTTTAATTTTATTAAAAATCATTTAATCACCAGTTACTTACCATCGCCTGAAGAAGTACTATCAAAGTATTGAAACATGAAAGCATTAGTGTAGCGATTTACACATGTTTTTATTATAATCTCTTATAATAATAATAATAGTAATAATAATAATATATATATATATATATATATATATATATATATATATTAGATGGGTGTATCTATTTTTCACACACACACACACACACACACACACACATATATATATATATATATATATATATATATATCTTACCGCATATATATAAAATCCCAATATCTCGATATATATTCTCTTAAATATGTGTGATTATAAAATATTTATGTTGGCATGTGTGTGTGTGTGTGTGTGTGTGTGTCTAAGTGAAAAGATTTAGCATCTCTGAGCAAATTTCAGTTTAAGATTCACTAGTTTCGTATATTCACCGTCCAAATTGCATTTCTTGCCCACAACAGCTTCGGGTAGGAAAGAGTGTGGCGGCGAAGTGCTGGAAAGAGAAACTATATTTAGCGTCGCAACATTACATTAAAAAAGTATCCAGATCGATATGTTCTTGAATATTTTCACTGCAGATCTGAGCCCAGACTATGGCAGATGGGATTCATTGAGAAAACCACGCAATATTGACAGAAAAGCGCACAGATATACATATACGGATATCTATTCTACACGCTCGAAAATACACACACATCTCAGTCTGTTCCTGTCTCTCCCTCTTTGTGTCTCTCTCTGTCTCTGTCTGTCTGTTTGTCTCTCTCTCTCTCTCTCTGTCTCTCTCTCTCTATATATATATTGCAAATAAATTAAAATAAGTAGTTTAAAACTTATCTATTGACTCAAACTTTCGGAGTAATTTCTGCAAAACTTGAAGACGAGAGGATAAGTTTTTGATTTTTTTATTTGCTTATTATTAATGTACTATTTTGATAAGATAATAAAGACGATATCATCCAGGAATACACAGGTCGATCGATATTTTCACAAACGTTATTATATATTTCTAAATAATTAATGTATTTATTTTTTAATCCGACGTTACACACACACACACACACACACACACACACACACACACACACACACACACACACACACACACACACATATATATATATATATATATATATATATATATATATACGATTGAATAAATTAC
>OZ010600.1:1311991-1356991 GCA_963932145.1 Acanthosepion lycidas
GTCGTAGAAAAGAAACTAAAACAGCAGGGGGTGGGGCAAGTTGCCAATCTAGGACTTTGCTTAAATTCTTTCAGCCGAGTCACCAAGGAGGAAAGCTCGTCAGAACAACTGCCATAAATATATTTGTAGGAAAACCAGATAGAAGCCACGTTATGGCAGCGGGAGATTGATTGCAGTCGAGATGCCGGGTTTAGATTGATTACATTGCAGATCCTTCATTAGATTTTGCCAAGAACCTCGTGATATATTTTAGAAGCAAATTTGGTAGCGATATTCAATTCCTGAACTTTATAAATGTGCAACATGGATTCTGACAAGAAAAAAAAATGTCTGGCACGACACAGTGAACCAACTTTCACTAAACTCCAAGAGAGTAAGGAGGATTTCCAACAAGCTGGAAAGCAAGAAGCAAAGATATATTGTAGGGATCTAGTTTAGAGGTGATAGGAAAAATCATGGAAGGCTATCTTTATCTCCCCACTTTCTCTCTCTTTCTCTCACTATATATATATTTATATATATATATATATATATATATATATATAAGAGAACATTGAAGCCAACACTCAGAGGCGACAGGATGTTTCATGCCTGGACGCAATCATCGGCCTGACGACTGCGTCCAGCATGAAA
This sequence comes from Acanthosepion lycidas, assembly GCA_963932145.1. Lineage (NCBI taxonomy): Eukaryota > Metazoa > Mollusca > Cephalopoda > Sepiida > Sepiidae > Acanthosepion > Acanthosepion lycidas. The sequence goes on from OZ010600.1 coordinate 1,312,625, forward strand.
CAGCCTGTCGCCTCTGAGTGTTGACTTCAATGTTCACTTTTATATTTATATTTCCATACGCTCTATTTCTGATATTGAGCACTTTATCCCATAAATATAGCACACCTTAAAACTATATTTCTTCATATATATATATATATATATATATATATATATATATATATATATAATTATGTTCAGCTTACGAGAAAAGAGTACCACTCGTTGGGTTTTGTCTCATTACCATTTATCTTGGTAAGATATCTTGTCACTGGGTTACCGCATTGGTAATTAAGAAAAAAACCCCAGGTAAGATGCCTTTTGGTGTGGTGACTTGTAAAGCAGTTAGATCAGAATCTTTTGAGTTATTTATCGTGTTCAACCATATAATTTATCAGATATTTTGTCAGTATGCAAAGACAAAGACAGGGTTCGGTCGTGCGATGCAATATGAACAGATGCAGATAAAATTCAAAGTTGGTTTAACCTCTTTCGTTTTTTGTACCAGTAATCGTTACGCTACATCGCATTTGATTAGCTCAAGGGTATTTACAAAATTTTGTTAAAAAAGGAAAGATTCTCTGCGGGCCTGCCCAGGATACGCCATGCCACTCCACAGAGTCGAATCATCGTCATTTACTCCATAGTCCAAATGCAAGAAGAAAAAAACCGCTACTTTCTTGAACAGACTCCCGCGTAGATGCTTCCGTGAATACTAAAGTTCTTAATCCTCTCAAGTGAAGGGTCAATCGTTATCTATCCTCCTTATTCGCATAACGTTCACAGACTACCTCCTCCTGTACAATTCATGTCATACATCTTATTCAATTCTTTTAACAATTACCCTATTGAGTGTCGCCCGATCATTATATTGAGTGAAATTTAGTATTAAAAATAAGGAAAATTATGTTGGAATAAGGTAGAATTACTACTACCTACTCGATTATTTTATCAGTTGTTACTCCACCAGGTACAAGCAAGCCGGTCTCAATTCAGTTCAGAACGTGGGGATTTAAACTAAGTTGAACTTTGAAAAAATTCTAAGACTTGTAGGTTTGAGGAAAGTCCCAAACCAGAGCATACGATCTGCCCTAGTCAACCGTATGAACGGGAGACCTCTGAAATTCGATTGCTAAGATAGCTAGATGTAGGAAACTCAAGAAGGAAATCTGTAACTCAGCAAATCTACTTTTATCGTTTCACCCTCTTGATCTAATGGGCTGGGGGATAACACCCACGCTGTGCCGTTATAAAAACTGTCGATGTGTAAAAGCCACGTTCATCATTTAAGAAACAATGGCATAAAACCGGAACTTCTTCAGATTAATAAGGCGTATCATGGAGTTGACGTTGAAGAATTTCTATCTATCTTTTTGGTTTTGTAGAATCTCTTTCCAGATTTTTGCCAGCGAAGTCTTGATGTAACCGTCTTTTAAGAATACTTCCAATATTTTAGGAAATTAATGCACATCTGTCGAGAATGAAAGGACAAAAAAAAAAAAGAAGCTTTTATATCGTTTTGGGGATTTTAACTCGGACAGTGTTAAATGTAATTCTACTTGTGTTCACAAAGACGTACAAACAAGTACAACAGTCAGCAATGTCGTCACCTGCTAACCCCGATGACTTGTAAATCAAGCCAACGTAAATAATGAAAAGTGTACAATGAAACATTTTGTTGTTCCCTCTCTCCTTTCTTGTACCACTGACTTCATAGGGTTTAGTGTAGAAGGTGTAGTGTTAGCCTCGGGGCATCGCTCCACGCCCAAACATCCATTAATTAAGAATACAGTTGATGGCTACTAAGAGGCAAACCTTGGATTAATCCGTTTGCAGCTCATAAAATATAAAATAAAATCATCTTTGACACCTCAGCGGCACCCAGCCGGAAACCCTGACCCAGGGAGGTCTTTTCATTCATATTTAATATGTGAATGTGTGAGAGCATACACAACAAAGCTCATGTACAGTTATGAATAGAAACAGGCACACTGGCGCGTACACATATGTACTGTCATGTACTCAAACGACATACGCAGACTCAAAACCTCTCGTACACTTACACGCATTCACATATGCATACGCGCATGCGCAATTCTATATAAAAAGCAACAAAAGAAAATATTAATCATATTGATTTAACGATTTATTACTTCGCTCATTCGCGTGTCAAGCAAATAGAAATATGTACGTTAGAAGACTGTGCTTTCAGGACGCGGGCGATCATGGCTCGCCACAACTTCCTGTCGTTTGTAGCTTTTGTTTGATTTTGTTTACTTCTACAGATTATTTAATACCGAAATCTAAATATTTCGAACAGAATTTTATACCTTCAACTAAGTATATTTTGAATGCAATTGTATGGCTTCAACTACAGATAAAATGTACTTTGGGTCATTTGCTATAAAATGTATTATTGGTCATTTGCTACAGAATCTATTATTGGTCATTTTCCTATAAAATGTATTCTTGGTCATTTGCTATAAAATGTATCATTGGACATTTGCTATAAAATTGATTGTCGGCCATTTGCTATAAAATGTATGATTGGTCATTTGATATAAAATGTATTACTGGTAATTTTACTATAATATGTATTATTGGTCATTTGCTATAAAATGTATGATTGGTCATTTTACTATAAAATGTATTATTGGTCATTTGCTATAAAATGTATTATTGGTCATTTTACTATAAAATGTATTATTGGTCATTTTACTATAAAGTGTAGTGTTGGGTATTTCCTATAAAATGTATCATTGGTCATTTTACTATAAAATGTATTATTGGTCATTTGCTATAAGATGTATTATTGGTCATTTTATTATAACATGTATTGTTGGTCATTTTAGTATAAAGTGTACTGTTGTTTATTTGCTATAAAATGTATTATTAGCCATTTTACTATAAAATGTATAATTGGTCCTTTGCTATAAAATGTATTATTGTTCATTTGCTATAAAATGTATTATTGGTTAATTTACTATAGAATGTATTATTGGTCATTTGGTATAAAATGTATTATTGTTCATTTGGTATAAAATCTAATATTGGTCATTTTACTATGAAATGTATTATTGGTCCTTTGCTATAAAATGTATTATTGGTCATTTGCTATAAAATGGATCATTGGTCATTTTAGTATGAAATGTATTGTTGGTCATTTGCTATAAAATGTATTATTGGTAATTTGCTATAAAATATATTGTTGGTTAATTTACTATAAAATTTATTATTGGTCATTTGCTAAAAAAAGTATTATTGGTCATTTGAGATAAATGTATTATTGGTCATTTTTCTGTAAAATGCATTGTTGGTCATTTGCTATAAAATGTATTATTGGTCAATTTACTATAGAATATATTGTTCGTCATTTTACTATAAAGTGTACTGTTGGTTATTTGCTATAAAATGTATCATTGGTCATTTTAGTATGAAATGTATTGTTGGTCATTTTACTACAAAATGTATTATTGTTACTTTGCTATAAAATGTATTGTTGGTCATTTGCTATAAAATGTATTATTGGTCAATTTACTATAAAATATATTATTGGTCATTTTACTATAAAATGTATTATTGGTTATTTGCTATACAATGTATTATTGGACATTTTACTATAAAATGTATTATTGGTCATTTGCTATAACATGTATTATTGGTCATTTTACTATAAAATGTATTGTTGGTTATTTGCTATAAAATGTATTATTGATCATTTGCTATAAAATGTATTGTTGGTCATTTGCTATAAAATGTATTATTGATTAATTTACTATAAAATGTATTATTGGTCATTTTACTACAATATGTATTATTGGTCCTTTGCTATAGAATGTATTATTGGTCATTTGCAATAAAATATATTATTGGTTAATTTACTATAAAATGTATTATTTGTCCTTTTACTATAAAATATATTGTTCGTCATTTTACTATAATGTGTACTGTTGGTTATTTGCTATAAAATGTATCATTGGTCATTTAACTATAAAATGTATTATTGGTCTTTTGCTATAAAATGTATTATTGGTTAATTTACTATAACAGTTATTATTGGTCTTTTTACTATAATATGTATTATTGGTCATTTGCTATAAAATGTATCATTGGTCATTTGCTATAAAATGTATTATCGGTCATTTTACTATAAAATGTATTGTTGGTCATTTTACTATAAAGTGTACTGTTGGTTATTTGCTATAAGATGTATTATCGGTCAATTTACAATAAAATGTATTATTGGTTACTTGCTATAATATGCATTGTTGGTCATTTGCTAAGAAATGTATTATTAGTCATTTTACTATAAAATGTATTATTGGTCATTTTACTATAAAGTGTACTGTTGGTTATATGCTATAAAAAGGATCATTGGTCATTTTAGTATGAAATGTATTGTTGGTCATTTGCTATAAAAGGTATTATTGGTCATTTGATATAAATGTATTATTGGTCATTTTACTATAAAATGTATTGTTGGTCATTTGCTATAAAATGTATTATTGGTCATTTTACTATAAAATGTATTATTGGTTCTTTTGCTATAAAATGTATTGTTGGTCATTTGCTATAAAATGTATTATTGGTCAATTTACTATAAAATTTATTATTGGTTATTTTACTATAAAATGTATTATTGGTCATTTGCTATACAATGTATTATTGGTCATTTTACTATAAAATGTATTGTTGGTCATTTTACTATAAAGTGTACTGTTGGTTATTTTCTAAAATGTATCATTGGTCATTTTACTATGAAATGTATTGTTGGTCATTTGCTATAAAATGTATTATTGATCATTTGCTATAAAATCTATTGTTGGTCATTTGCTATAAAATGTATTATTGGTCATTTTACTATAAAATGCATTGTTGGTCATATGCTATTAAATGTATTATTGATCATTTGCTATAAAATGTATTGTTGGTCATTTGCTATAAAATGTATTATTGGTCATTTGCTATAAAATGTATTATTGATCATTTGCTATAAAATGAATTGTTGGTCATGTGCTATAATTATGTATTATTGGTAATTCTACTATATCTACCATAAAATGTATTGTTGGTAAGTTTTCTTTAAAAATGTATCTGTTTTAAATTTTACTTTAAATTGGTATGGCCGGTAGTTTTACTATAAAATGCACATTTTTGTTTTTTGTTTGGGGCTTCACTATTTACCTAACAGGTACTCCCACTGGGCTCGTAACTCTTAGCAAGTTTTTCCATTTTGCTCTTGCCTCCCCTGCCAACCATTTACAAAACTCGCTAGGCCGGTTGATTTCGGTTTTCTTCTGTCTGTCTTTTGGATCAATATGTTCCGTGTGAACCAGCTGCTCCAAGACTTCGTTTCTCATTATGTACCCTAGTAATTTCTACTGCCTCTTTCTGATTCTAAATATGAGTTTTTTTTTCTATTTTCTTTAAATTTTCTTCTTTACTGCCATGTTCAGCCCATGGTATTCTCAGCATCCTTCTATAGAATCACATTACTGTTGTCTCACTTCTCTTTTTCATATGTGAGGTGAATGTCCAGTATTCACTGCCATATAGGAGGACTGATATTGCTTAACAGTTCAGTAATGTTTTTTTTTTTTAATGAAAAGTTTTTGTCTTGTAATACATTGCTTAGCTTTTGGAAGGCATTTTTCGCTATTTACACGCGTTTTGGGATTTCCGTGTCGCTCTTCCTAAAACTTCCTAAATATTTAAATTTTCCTCCTTGCTTCGTTTCTGTATCTAAATTCGTAGTTCGCATTTTGCTGTTTTTTTGGCTGACATTTTGCTAATGCTTAGTCCTTTCTTCTCGCTTTCCTTTATTGCTTTCTGTAGGAGTTCCTATAGTTTCCTTTCTGTGTCTGCTATCAAAACTGTGCCATCTGCATATCTTATGGGAAGGTTGTGGTCGCCAATACTGAATCCTGGTAGGATTTTTAATTTTTCAGGATCGTCTTACTGTAAAGGTTGAATAATTCCAGTAAATACCACTGATCATAAAACGACTAACCCCAAAATCCTGCTCCAAAGTGTTCAGTACGTTTATTAAGCTTGTCAATAATTTCTTATATGAAACTTAGTAAAGATAAATATTAACGTTTTGCCTTAGAGCAATTTTAGGAAGAAAATATTTCTGATTTATTCGAAGGCCATTACACGGCTTTTGTTTAGTTCTTATTTATTTAGTACTGGTCAGTTATTGCTCGTCCGTTTCCAATAAGTGGAAGTACACACTGCCCAAACCAAAGGATTGCTGCTCAGATTCTAACTGCTTCTTCTGCTTCAGCTCAAAGCTTGACTACTGCTGCTGATTATATTTTGATTGCTGCGGCTGCTCATGTTTGGACGGCTGCTGCTGCTTATGCTTTGACTGCTGCTGCTTCTCATGTTTTCACTGCTGCTTCTGCTTATGTTTTCACTGCTGCTTCTGCTCATGTTTTCACTGTTGCTGCTCATGTTTTTATTGCTGCTTCTGCTTCTCAGGTTTTGATTGATTCTAAGTGTTCTTTTTATTGCCATTTTTCTTCAAGACTTTCTCGTTGCCTACTTGCTCCGTCCATGGAATTCTCAGTAACTTTTTATAGAACCACATTTCGGGTACTTCCAGGTTTCTCTTTACCTTTCTTTAAGGGTTCCTACAATTTTGCTTCTGTGTTTGACATCAACATGGTGTTATCTGCATGTCTTATCTTATTAGAATTGTTCTCGCCAACAGTAAATCCTGGTGGGATTTCTACTTAATTCATTTTATATCCAATATGCGGCCGGTTTGCCCCACCTTAATGTTTTGGATTATTCGCATATTTTTCCTAGATAAATCAAATGTTCGTATCAGTTCAAATAGATTTTCGTGTCTTGTTTTATCAAATGCTTTTGTTTATTCTGTGAAATACTAGATTGGCCAGAAAGTCCCGACTCGCTTAGGAAGCAGACAGAAAATACATAAAGCTTGACCTCCGTTTGGTGGAATTTCGAGCTTATTCCACACGGTCACGCCATCAACCCTGAACTGTATTGCTAGCATCTAGAACGCGTGTACGCGAAACTAAAGAGTATCGTGTTTTGGTCAATCGATGTCGGGTTTTGTTTCAACAAGACAATACGAGACAACACACTGCCAGGTTGACTAGTGAGAAGTTCAAACAGATTGTCGGTGTTGAGATTCTTCCATATCCACCATTCAGTCCCGATGCTGCGCCGGGTGACTATGGCCTATTTCGCTCAAGGACACACTTCCTCTGCGGCCAGCGATTCAACACTTTTGATGAAGTGAAGGAAGCTTGTTTACAGTATTTTTTTATTCAAAGCCAGCGGAGTAGTATCTGAGACAGATTCAGATGCTGGCTGATCGCTGATAGAAAATCTTAGAGAATAAAGGACTTTATCTTGAAGAATAAATGTTGGTGTTGCTTCATAAATTTTTTGTTTTCTTTCCGATTCCCAAGTAAGTCAGGACTTTCTTTGGCCAACCTAACAGATATGACATATACAAATTGTCTGGGAAAGCCTTCGGGAGTAAACCCTGAAGACAAATCCGGAGCCAGAGTCGCTAACACAGTCCGATATTAGGTTGAATTTCCTACCGGCAACTTCTTCGACGACGCTGGTACCAAACTGTATTAAACTCTACTTTTTCCTTGGACAACGTAACGTAGAAAGTGGAGAGGTTCTGCATGAGCAACACCCGATCTCTCATAAAACTTACCAGACCGGCCTCCTGGAAAGTACACGTTGTCAGCGCGCTGCTCTACGACAGCGAGACTTGGAGCATCTAGTCCAGACAGGAGCGGCGCCTTAACATTTCCATCTTCGCTGTCTGACACGCGTTCTGGGCATCAATTGGTCCAACTGTGTCACCAATACCATAGTTCTCACCAGTGGTCAGTTACCCAGCCTATACGGCCTTCTTCAACAGCACCGGCTCCACTTATTTCAACATGTACACGGTATGCCGGATGGGATTCCTCCGCGGTCTTGCAGCCATACACAATCATGGGAAAGACTTTGCTAGTAAACCCTGATGACAAACCCGGAGCCTGAGTTCCTAAGACATTATGTTCAAATTCCTACTGACAACTCCTACAACGACGTCGGTGCCAAGGTACATTTGCATTTACCTTTCCCTTGGACAACATCGGTGGCGTGGAGAGGGTAGATTTCTCATCAAACCCTGCAAAGGACTGCGCCCTGGAGAGGACACTCCAGCGTCGCCTCGCAGCGACGGCAAAACACGACAACGCTTATAAGATCGTCTGCAAAAGGGTCATGAGGGCAATGGACATGTACGTCGAGCGGTGGGAAGACGTCGTCAAAGATCGCTCATGCTAGTGACGCGATTTACATCGAGGGTCGGAACAAGGAGAGAAGAAACGAAAGCTTGCCGAACAGGGAAAAGTGTGACAGAAAAAGACAACAACCAGGCGACATCAGTGGGCGTCTTCATATGCATATATTGCAATCGAAGGCTGTCCCTCCCGTGTAGGCCTGTACAGCCACAACAGATGCTGTACCGCCATCAGCAACTGAGGCATAACTGTTCGGGTGAAGATCCAAAGTTACTTGAGACCGACAGTTGCCATACAACGTATAAAGGATATACGTTCTTTTGTGTTAATGAAGACAGATAAACTGATATTTTTTTTTGTAAACGCTAAATACCCGTAAGAAACATATTCAACATTAACTCCAATAAAGGATTCAGATTCTTGAAGCCGTTATTGTAAAACGAAGAATCTCCAAAGGAAAGAATTTTTTTAATTTGATAACAGGGATTTTACTTCTTACTAATGTTACTCTTCTTACAATTCTAACATTTTAATTCTTTTTTTTTCTTCAAGGAATATGAAATAGTGAAATTCTTTCTTTCTTTCTCTTTCTTTCTTTCTTTCTTTCTTTCTCTTTCTTTCTTTCTTTCTTTCTTTCTTTCTTTTATCATACTTTCCATTTTTTCCTGATCGCTCTTCTTTCCAGTTTTGTTTTCTTCGTCTTCCTCTTTTTTCTTCTCTGTATCTCTTCAATGGAGATCAGCTTATCGGATTTATTTTAGAATTGTATTCTTTCTTTTCCCTCGCTTTTCTTTTCACTTTTCTCCTCTTTTTTTTTTTTTAAACTTACACTTCATTCTTCATCCTCTTCTCTTCTCCTCCTCTCTTTTCGCCTATCTCTACTCTTTTCTCTATCTTTTTTTTATTTATTATAATCATTGAAAATCTTTCATTTATTTAAGCTCATTTGATGTCTAAACATTTTGATCCTATTTTGTTTCTTGTGGCCTTATCTTTAGAATATGTAGAACAGTCCCTGAATTAACGACCATCTGTTCTATAAAGTCAGTGATAGTTTACAGGTTATTTTAAAAGACATCTCTTTCATGTTATTTTAGTAGCATCCAATCACTGCTAAGATCTCCGTTACGTTACGCTTTGTAGTTTAATTTTCGGCATTTTGGAGTTTGGCAGCTGCATATGTAGTGTTGTCGTTAATGTTGTCTCGAGAAAAGCCATATCCTTTCTTCATTAATTTCTATATCGAGTCTATTCTTGTGTTGGCCGTGTAGTTGCAAAATATAGATACTTCATTATTATTATTATTATTATTATTATTATTATTATTATTATTATTATTATTATTCGAGATTCTCTTTAACTGTTAGATGTTTCGGCCGGATAATGATGATTATACTTCAAGTCCTACCCGAAGGTTTGAAAAATAAAACTCTGCTTAGCATATGAGCTGTTTCAAGCAGTGCTGTTACTTGCGCATATTCAATGATGTGATTTACCATCAAGGCATCTTTCGAGGGAGAGAGATTCTTGGCGATAGCTTCGTGTTCGCCAACCACGAAAAGGACAACTTGAACTGCTGCTTGGTACGTATATCTGATTTGCCTTGCAAGGTCTTGGTGCCCTTCTGTATTTTCACCTGCTTTGCCTTCCCAACGTCTATCAGGATCGATTTATGGTTGTCTTTATGTATAAGTGCAATACCAGGGCGATTGTTCTCCAAGCACTTGACAGTCAAGATGGATGTAACCACATGAACTTCACATTCTTAGTTCTTGGCTGCAGACAGTGGTGGATGCTCTTACCATTGCTTAATGTACTCGGGAGCCTATAATCTCAACAGAAGTTCCCAAAGTATTCTGAGGTATACATTTTCATGCCGTCGTCTCGTTTTGTGCCAGGAGTAAAACCAATGACAATGTGTTGTGCACCTTCTTTTTCTTCTTCTATTTCCTTTGATTTCTGGTGTAGACTCATTTCTTTACGGGTCCCAACCAGAGACCTAAGAGTAGAAATGGCTTAATGACATTTGCAACTGGGCATTTTTTGAGGAACGCCCAACAGGATCACACATATTTTACATAGGTAAAGACCTTTATATGGGGTGAACTGTGCTTGTGAGTACAATTTTTTGTATTTCTTTAAGATATAAGCTACCAGGAATCCCTTTGGTTAGTCTATCGAAGCCTTTTCCAATCAACCCGAGGGCTCCAACTACAACTGGAATTATTGATGTCCTCATGTGCCATATTTTTTAGATTTTCACTTCAAGATCCTTGTATTTTGATAGTTTTTTTGAAGATTCTTAAAGATACATTGCAAACTACAGCGACTGTCATGTCAATAAGAAAGCACATTCTGTTCTTGTGGTCTTTGATCACGATGTCTGAGTGATTAGATTTGATTGTTTTGTCTCTGGGTATTGTAAAGTGTACTGTAAAGTCACATAAAATTATTACTTCTTTAAGGCATAGAAAACGCTTAAATGCGTCAAGCGAAAACTTTTCAAATCAAACTGAGGGCTCCAACTACAACTGGAATTGTTGATGTCCTCATGTGCTACATTTTTGAGCTTTTGATTTCAAGGTCCTTGTATTTTGATAGCTTTTGGAAGATCTTCAAAGATACATTACAGTCAACAAGAAGGTGCATTTATTATTATTATTATTATTATTATTATTATTATTATTATTATTATTATTATTATTATTATTATTATTCATGTTTTGGTAGAGTCTGGTGAATATTAAATGAAATTAAATGAAAGTCCCCTTCAAATCTATATTACTTTCTTCAGTCTCCACGCAGACCCCGGAATTCCCGTTATTTAGATATTTTCAGCCCTCCCAAGAATCTTCAATTCTTTCAAATTTGACTAGAGGTCCTGTTATTAGGGGCAAGACTGTGGCATTCATATTTCAGAGCAAAATCCCTGGCTAATTTCCTAGTATTTTTAGCCATTTCTTTCGCTTTATTTCAACTTCGCTCTCTTATCAACTGGTACGTCTACAATGTGACATGTCTCCATTTCTGTATCCACAATTATCACACTCGGTCTATTTGCACTGCTAAGGCGGTTGTTCTCTGTCTCCAAGTCCCTAAGTATTTTACTCTTTGTATTTTCGAGGACAAAGTCTGCATTATTAAAATCCACACCCCAATATCATACAAAATAGACATTGCAACCAGTATCCTTCAGAAACAGCTTGACCTGACAGATGACATCCTGGCCGTCAAATGGAGATCCACAGCTGCATTTGAAATACATGCTTGTGAAAGGTTCTTACCCCAGATTTATAAACACCTAGCCCAAGACAGAGTCTCTCATACATCTTACACGAGAATATAATGTAAATGAGTCGTATACACACACTGGCCAAACGAAGTATCGAATAAAGTGTAGATAAAGTCACGTATTTTCATTAGTCGTCGGTTCGATGTCATTACGCCATTAATTTAATAAACGACAGTTGTAAAATTCCCAGTGTATCAATCTCTCTATTCTACTTGATCCGATGTTTATGTATTTTAAATCATTTTGCTATATTGTCTTACGAGTCTTTTAATTTTCTACAAATACACGGCAATAGTGGTTTTTGGAACTTTTCTCTATTATAATTTTAATTTTATAATTGGTGCTGCCGTATTTATTCCATATTACCTTAATCAGACCCCCCCCCATTTTTTCAGGTGTTTTCTATTTGTGTGCAATTGTTTTGTTTGTGTTTTTTAAATTCTCCATTCACTTCTTTTTCCCTCGTTACGTTTGCCACTGTACCTTCATTTGTCATCGATTTTCACATGGCTTTTAATGCATCGATCTAATAAAGGTACTCTATAAAAAATACGGAAGCATTTCAAACCTCATCAGGTACCACTAGCAGGAAATGAGGGGCACTAGTTTATTAAATCTTTTCCTTCATTCTCTGCGAATTTACAAACATAGAAGTGAAGAGATGGGAACTGATCATTTAAGCATTCCCTACCACATCTGAAACGGATCTAAAAGACAACGATCCTGATTTCCCTCCAGAGGCCAATGTACTGATGATGAGAGGGGTTATGCCAATGACATTGGGATAAGAATGATCTTGATCAAAAAATACCCATTCTTTACCAGGTGTTTGAAAAAATAAGATTCAAGAGAAAACTTTCCAAAAGAGAAACTATGATCTAGAATTGGAATGAAAGCAATGATGGCACTGATACCCTGAATCTATCATAAAAAAATTCAGGATGTAGAATTAATAAATACTTAACATTTCAAATACCTCAGTGTATGGATTTGTTGTAACATATTTAGTATTGGAGATAAGGAAATTGAACATAGAATAGGCTGTGCTAGGCATAGTTTGTCCAGCATTGCAAGATGCAACAAAACTAAAACCTTAACTTAAGAACTCGAGTCATATTCTGAAATAGCCTAATCAGACCTAGACTCACAAATGTATGTCATATATAGCATCCAACTCATTCAGAAATAACTATCAGCTGTATACAACCACTTTTTCAGATCAATGATTAAAAATGATTTCAAGCAAATGAACCCTGTAGGTTTTAGTGAGGAACATCCTTCATCAAATCTCATGGACTAGTAATTCAAATCACAAAAAAAGGAACTTTATCAAACAACAGAAACCATGTCAAAGAGAGTGGTTTCATTTTGGAGGCCTTAAAATTCCTGTTCCTTTCTCCCAGTGAACAGATTGGTCATTTTTAATCTTAAAGAATAAAGTACTAGCAACATCCATTGGTACCAACTTGAACATTGTACCTAAATGTGCCTGAACTGCTAATAGAAAACTGAATTCCTATTTTACCTCCTGAGGCCAGTGTACTGATGTGGTGAAGGAGCTATGCTGATGACATAGGTATTCATAGTTGAGATAAGAATGATCTTGAACAAAAAATCCTCATTTACCAGGTGTTTGAAGAAATAAGATTCAAGAGAAACCTTTCCAAAAGAGAAACTATGATCTAGAATTGGAATGAAAGCAATGATGGCACCCAGACTGAATCCATCATAAAAAAATTCAGGACAAAACACTTCAAATAAATGTATAGATCAGTTAAAACAAATTTAGTATAAGAGAAAAAGAAATTAAATATAGAATAGGCTGTACCAGAGATAGATTCGCCCAACACCGGAAATTTCTTCAAAACCAAAACATTAATCTGAAAATTAGTCTTGTAGTTTCTTCAAATAATCTTTTCAGATTGAGACTTTCATATGGTTGTCATGAATGGCGCCAAATCTGTTCAAAAATATCTAAATTCTGTACGATCGCTTTCTAAGATCAATGATTAAAAATGTCTTTGAGCAAGTGAAGCCTGTAGGTCTTGGCAAATACCATTCTTCTGTGAACATTGTAGACTGGCGCTACAGAATCACAAAAAAAGAACTGTACAAATTAACAGAAACTACATCACTTGAAGACTTCTAACAGCTAAAAAGGACATCACATGTAACATGACTTAATCAAAATGTTGACATTCAATAATACTTTAAGAACAAAAAATGCTTAGGAAGGAAACTCTCATCAATACTGGAAAGAGTGATAACAGCTGCTGGATTTGAAAAACTTATTTTCCCGAAAAATTGTTGTAAGAGAAAGATTTTATAAGTTTCATCCGACAGTGTCACTGGCTGCTCGGTCAATGAATGACAAATGTTTCCTTACAGAGAAACGGCTAATATTACCATTATTATTATTATTATTATCATTTTTATTTTCTTTGCTTTCTGGCGTTTACACATTTCTTTCCGGGTCCCACCCAGGGACCTAAGGTTAGAAATGGCATCATGACACTTTTCACTGACAAAAAAAAAAAAAATAATTACATAGATAGAGCCCTTCGTAAAGTGTGGGCTGTACTTGTCAGAACAATTTTTTGTATCTCCTTGAGGCATGGGCTTCCAGGAATCCCTGCAATTAGTCTACTGCAATCTTTTCCAACCAGTCCTAGGGCTCCAACTACAACAGGGATTGTTGATGTTCCCATATGCCACATTTTCGAGACCTCTATTTCAAGGTCCTTGTATTTTGACAGCTTTTTGAATATCTTCAAAGATACATTGCAGTCAGCAGGGATTGCCATATCAATAAGGAGGCACCGTTTTTGTTTGTGGTCTTTAATAACAATATCTGGGCGGTTGGCCTTGATTCTTCTGTCAGTGTGAATTGTGTAGTCCCATAGAATTGTAACAGGTCCTATCTCCGTAACCGGGTCTGGGTGGTGTTGGTACCAGTTTCTTTCAGTTTCCTTCCCGTAGAAGTTGCAGATTTTCCAGTGCAGATATTGGCCCACTCTGTCATGTCGGGTTTTATATTCAGTGGGTGCCAACATCGTGCAACCTGATACAAGATGATCAATCGTTTCTGGATATTTATCACAGAATCTGCATTTTGGGCTGACACAATATTTTAGTATATGTGCTTGATAATTCCTAGTTAGCAAGCATTGGTCCTGCGCAGCAAGGATAAAACCTTCAGTTTCCGCTTTCAACCCTGCACTGCGTAGCCACTGATGGGTACGGGTTTTGTCTACATCAGCTTGTTTGATACGGGCAGAGTATTGGCCATGAAGCGGTTTATCTTGCCATCGCTTCTGTATCTGGCCGGTTGCATTCGTCTTTGCTGTCTTTTTTAAGTATTTTGCAGTTTCAGCCGGTGTATTGTGCTGTAGTTGCATCTCTACGCCCATTTAAAACGCCATTTTGAATTTGTTGGCTTCTTTTATTACGGAGTAAAGACGCTTACTACTTTCATGTTCCTTGACGCATACCATCATCCAGTCTTCTGTAGTTTCCAAGTATCTTTGGAGGCCAATTGTTGTAGTTTTGTAGGACAGTTCTAGTTGAACTAATCCTCTGGCTCCTTCGGATCTGGACACATACACACGATCAACATCAGCTTTCGGATGAGGCATGCGATAGCAAGTGAGAAGCTTTCTCGTTTTGGCGTCCATTCGCTTAATTTCAGCTATGGTCCAGTTAAGGACATTAAAGCTGTAATGCACCACTGGGACAGCCAATGTGTTTATAGCTGATATTCTATTTTTTGAGTTTAGTTCAGTATTTAGTATCAGACGTACACGCCTGTAGTACTCTTTTCTTATTTTTTCTTTCATTTGGGGGTGTCTCCTTCGCTAATTCCTAGGTACTTATAAGCTTCTTCATGCTCCAATTCCCTAATCTTTGTGATAAAATCTAAATCTGTTGAGGGTGTTTCTGTAATTCTACCTTTCTTGAATGTTACTTTTGCACATTTATCTAATCCGAAGTCCATACCTATGTCGTCACTAAAGTATTTTACAATATTGAGGAGGCCTTTCAACTCATTGTCGTCTTTGGCAAAGAGTTTGAGATCATCCATGTATAGTAGGTGATTGAAAATTTTCTTATTTATTTTGTAACCATAGCTACTGTTGTTCAGTTCATGTGTAAGAGGGGTTAAGGATAAACAAAACAGAAGGGGTGACAGAGAGTCTCCTTGAAAAATTCCACGTTGGATATTCAGACGGTTGGATATGGCAGTGCCCCCGGTGTTCCTAAGGTATAGTTTTGTGTTCCACATCCCCATGCTGTGCTTAAGAAAGTTTAATACCACAGGGGAGACTTTGTACATTTCCAAAGTCTTAAGGATCCAAGAATGTGGAACACTATCAAAGGCTTTACGATAATCAATCCACGCTGCACTGAGATTTCTGCGTCGTCTCCTGCAATTTTTCTAGGATCATTTTATTCATCAGAAGTTGATCTTTGCAGCCATATGAACCTCTACTGCATCCCTTCTGTTCCAGCGGGAGAATGCTGTTTGTTTCGAAGAAGGAGTAAGTACGTTTCGTCAGTACAGACGTGATCAACTTATACGTTGTGGAAAGACATGTTATCGGTCTATAATTTTTCGGGTCGTCTGTTTCAGTTGTTTTTGGTATGAGGTATGTAATACCTTCAGTAACCCATTCCGGAATTTTATTGGGATTATTTACAAGCGTTGATAATGTTTTTGCAAGTATGCCATGGGTAGATGAGAGATTATACAGCCAGAAATTGGGCAACTTGTCATTTCCTGGGGATTTCCATTTTTGGGATTTCGTTAGTGCTTGCCTAACATCATCTGTGGATATATTTACCCATTCTTGCAGAGGTGTATCCAGCAGTCGTTCTTCTTCACGCCGTATCCATTCTGCATTTGGGTTACATTCCTTTGGGTTGCTCCAAATATTTTCCCAAAATGTCTGTACATTATCAATCGATGGTGGCGTTTCGACATGTATAGGCGTTTTTCCAATTTCCCTGTAAAATTTCTTAAGATCTGTTCGGAATATTTTATTTTGGCGATAGAATCTACAACGTTTCTCGTATCGTCTTGTTCTCTGTGCTTTTAGCTGAAGTTTCTGTTTCAGCATTTCCTTGATCGATGGAATATCAATTAGGGATTTAATGCTATATTTCCGCTTGATCTTTTTGGATTTACGTGTCGAAATATTAGGGTTTCTGGTGAGCTCATCTAATATAGAAAGCTCACATCTGATTTGTTTTATTTCTCGTATCAGTTTGGTTTTCCAAGCTGGTTCTCTGTGTCTGTTAATTTTATTTATTGTCTTGACACCAAGCTTCCGAGTCGCTGCTAGAGCTGTTGCGTATATGACGTTGTTAACTTCTGTTATGTTTCCCGGTGGTTTATCTGTTAACAGTGTTTCCAGGGCAGCATTGTATATTTTCACGATGTGCTTGTTGGGATTTGTCATATGGATTTTTGGGAGCTGGTCTCTGTCTGACAATTGTATGAAAGTTACTCTGCTGAGTACTTGGATGACGTCATTTTTCGCTTCGGTGATTTCAGCTTCGTAGTTTTTCAAGGAATTCTAAATTAATGTACCTGGAGTCATCTTCAGTGACAATTTCTGTAGAACTAGAGGTTGTGTCTAAGGTAGAATCTTCGGTTTCATTTCCTGGGAGATGATTTCGTATTTCATTCGCTTTAGCGTCCACCTCATCCTCTGTCGCATTCTTTATTTCAACATTCGTCTCAACAGAGTTTGAGTGATGGGTCATAGTATTTTGTCTTATATTTATTATTATTATTATTATTATTATTATTATTATTATTATTATTATTCTCTTAAAACCGATTGTCATATTTTTCTCTTCTCTGTTGTTTTTATTTTACAAATCCTTAAGGATTCTTTATAGAAAATGGAGACAAAAGGGACGCTTATGTTTAGAATTAGTTTAAATTTCTTTGGACGCTTTTTGACAAAAGTAGTCTTGCAAGATCTGAAACTCACGGGTGGAGGCACATTGAAAGGAAGAGAGAGAGAGAGAGAGAGAGAGAGAGAGAGAGAGAGCGAGCGAGGGAAAAAGGCGAGTAACCCTACTTAAGAAGCTTATATAAATGAATGGCAGAACAGGGAAGGGGAGGGACGGTGAAAAGACAAAACTTATAAAAGATAGAAAAATAGGTTTTTAGCATTGATTCTAATTAAATCATTTTTCCTTCATTTCCTTTTGCATGGACTTTGACATGCTGTTTCTACCAGCTTAGGAAAGGACACGAGTAACTAACTAGTCATACTTTTATGAACTAAAATATTTTTAGTAACATTCTGACGCGTGTTGAAATCCTCACGATATTTAGTATCATTGAAATTATCGTTGAGATTTTTGTTGAGATTTACAAACACTACGTCTCGTTCAATTTCGTAAACCAATCGATGAAATTTCAATAAATTGATTTGTTCGGAAAGATAATTTAACAAAAAAACTACTTTGCAGTTTAATAATTTCTTTAATTTAATTTTATAGAACTTCATGGTAAAGAATATTTTTTAAGAATTTTTTTTTCCTTTTTAACAGCAAAGAATAAATTCTTAGGATTTCTTACTCTTGAGCATGCAACATACAACTGGCCATGTGTAAATATTTTTTTTCTGGCGCCAAATTCCAATGTTTAGAAGCATTTGACCTTATGATTTGTTTATCGTTCTCGTAAACACAAGACGAACTGCAAAACTGGATTCTTGTAGATAAAAACTTGATATCCAAAAAAACAATGTTGCATTTTTATTAAATAAGTATTTGTTATTTTAATCATTAAATTGTTTTTAAAATAGTGGAAGTATTTTTATGTTAATAATAAAACTTTTAATTTTTTCAAAATAATTTATAAAAATTTATTGTAATAAGCTACGCACCCTAGTAAAACCAATTGTACTATGTACCACCTTACCTGTCTGCACGCCTTCCCAAAATTTAGTTTCGATCGGTCAATGTATTGCTATTTTAGAGGGTGTGATGGACGGACGGGCAAACAATTTTATATATAGATAGATTAGATTCCTAATCTTTTTTTCATTCTTCTAACGTTGTTGGTTTATTTAATGTCGAAATATTTGTATTAATATTTAGGTCTATAAAAATTTACTTTCTTAGGGGATAGGTAGATATTAGTCTTTATGTTTCTATCTATAAACATTTACTTGTTTACTGATAGGTAAATATCGGTCGTTTATATTTGAGTTTATAAGCATTCATATTGAAGGCCCCACTGACAGACGAGTATTTTCTGCATTTTCTACATTCACTCTTACTCCGAACCCTCCACTAAAATTCTTAATTTCTTTAAAGGAACCCAATAGACTAAAGACTAGCATATTCTAAACGTATCTGTGTCATCATAATTCTGGGTGAAGACGAAGGAAAAACTATCTGTATATCAGCCGGGATTTTTTTTTATTGAAACATGACAGGAATCTCTAGGATAAGAGTCAAAAGACTAGAGCTGAAGTTAAGGGATTTGACGCCCGAGCAAAGATGTGGGTTGTTAGGAAAGGGTTTTGAAAGAATATTGTGGAAGTTGCAGCGATTTGAAGAAACTTTCTGTAATTTGATCTAAAATGGATAAGACAAGGCTGCCTCACCTAACTCTGTCTATTTGATAATTTCAGACATCCTTTCTGATAAGGACTTGACACTACAAAGAGTTCACTCTCAAACGAACAGCTCTATTTCAAATTCGGACTCAGTAAGGATTATCTCCCCTTATACGTATTCTCTATTTAATTAAGTCCAATAGGACACACTTCATTCTAAATTGAAGGAGGGCACCTCGAGGGGGTGTAATGGTTAGCAAGCTTGTCTCGCTAGAACAATTACGACTGAGTAGTGAGTTCGATCCTCACTGGGTGCCTCTTACTTTCGGCCTTGTGCTACATCCAAGCTACGCTTGGAAAATCACTGGGCGCCTCGGCGTGGTGTAATGGTTAGCAAGCTTGTCTCGCTAGATCAGTTACATCTGAAAAGTGAGTTCGGTCCTCACTAGATGCCCCATACTTTCGGCCTTGTGCCACATCTAAGCTATGCTTGGAAAATAATATCTAAATTGAAGGAAGCTTTGGTTATTACATGTTTCTCAATACAGTAGAATTATCATTGAATGAGAGTGGAAGATTTCTAACAACGTGTTGATTTTGGGTGCATTTTCTAGTTTAAAAGCTATTTTCTTAAGCCATTATTACTATAGAGAGATCGATTCTCGTTGGCTATTGGACATTTTGTACAAGATGAATCTGTTAGATCAATATTGGTTCTGAATTCTTACCATAGGAAAAAAAAAAGATATAATAATGATTATTTAATGATTCTTTATTTGAATATTCTTCCCCTTTTTTTCCGACTTGCTGTTCTTGTTTACTCGATTTAAGTTTTAGTTTTAACTTTTAAAGTTTGTAATGTAAGTTGGCGGCAAAAATCAGATTTTGACAAGTACCAGGAACATATATTGTAAATCACTTAAAATTTTGGAATTGTATCTGTAGATGTTATATGGATTATCTCCCCTTAGACGTATTCTCTATTTAAGTCCAATAGGACACGCTTCTAAGTTGAATAAAGCTTTAGTTACATCTTCATTCGTGTTCTCACTACAATTTATTCAACTTAAAAATCAACATGAAATCCCAAAGAAATCAGCATGAGACCACAAAGGTTCGACGTCAACCCTGACTAGACCGACAGTTGCTGAGCAATGGACATATTGGATTTTAACGTTCGAAACCGTCGTAGAAATCATTAAAGTGGGGTACCTTCACCGACACATAGATAAGACAAGGCTGATAACGAACTATCTGCCCATCTCTGTCTACAGGATAATTTCAGACTCCCTTTTTGAGAAGGAGTTGGCACCTAAAAAGAGTTCACTCTGAAACGAACACCTCTATTTCAAATTCGGACGCAGGGTGGGGGCATACAAATTGAATAATACGAAAACACTTCAAGTCGAAGGTTTATACTTCAAAGCCGGGCAGACAATACAAACCCGAGACAACAAGCTCAGACGAGTCAAAGGTAGCTGTCGATTGCGAACCACCACGATGTCCTCGAAGGACCCACAGGAGACCGGATCGGTGGAATGACCTTGTCCTCTACAAATAACTAGCGAGGGAGAATGTGGTATGGATTATCTCCCCTTATACATATTCTCTATTTAAGTTCAATAAGACACACTTCATTTTAAGTTGTAGGAAGCTTTAGTTAAGTTACACTTTTCTCACTAGAGTAGAATTATTATTGAATGAGAGAAAGATTTTTGAGTGCATTTTCTAGTTTAAGAGCAATTTTCAGAAGCCATTATTACTACAGAGAGATCGATTCTCGTTGGATGTTGGACATTTTGTACAAGATGAATATATGTTAGATCAATAGTGATTTTGAACTCTTACCATGGAAAAAAAAGGTAGAAAGCTCATCTTGTAAATTATTCATTCAATTTACAGCTGAATCAGCTCAATGTAACCGTCAGTTCTATGCTAACAATTAGTTTTCTCGCACTTCTCCAGCCAACTTTAATCTTCATGAATTTAAATGCAATGCTAAACGCTATCTACTGATTACACTTCTTTTATTCTCTTCTTAGTAATGTTTTTGTTTTTTAATTCTTCCATACCCAGTAACACCTATTGTGCCTTAGTGGCTTCATTGCCTTGCTTGGAGGTGAACTCGATTAAAAAATCCTACTAGAAGGCTATTTACAAGGTGACCCATAATTGTACCTAACTAATGTACGCTTAGGAAATACTTAAAGATAATATTCTATTTCATAATCCGCTAACAAAAATTGTCATAAACTTCTACTCAAACCCAAACAGCATAATAAAAATTGCTCCCTACTTAAGATCACGTAGAATGTTTAGAATGAGTAGCTCTCAATAATTGAATGATGAATAAATATACATGGAAAATAATTTTTAATCTCTAACAATATCCTATTTCATAATATGAAAAGGAAAGCTTCCTTACAAAAGCACGCATTATTTACATTGTGGAATCTTCCACAACACAACCAGCCTTACCTCTTGTTAGGAAATGCATTCTTCCTATCTGATAAGCAAAATTCTACTTTCATACAATATAACAAGTATTCATTGGTCATTCACCTCCAATCTGGCTTGCAGATTGGTCAGTTCCGACCAATCAAACTGCCTGCACGCGACCAATCTGTTTTCCCGCTCATGTGCTGGGAGCCACTTGACTAGTATAAAAGCAAAAACACGTGTGAACTTTTTAGAGAGAGAAAGGATTAGTAATTTTCATTCATCTCTCTCGCACGTCTCAAGATGTAACCTTCGCCAACTTCCGTCTTAGTCATTGCTGACAAGACGTTTTTAAGACAATTACCAACGTTCATGAACTCTGAAATCACTCCTGAACTTTTATCAACTTTAGAACTCACAATTCCAAACTTTATTCTTCTGAATTACAAGTTCAATATTACAGTAAAAGGTAAATTACTTCTTAAGAACTTTCTGTTTAAAAGACACTTAATATTAACAACTTTAATACCAACATTAACGAACAAGAAAGATATTCTGAAACCTAAAACATCATACATATTTGCCAACATAACATATACCAAATATTCTGATTGTACATTGTTTTAAATGTTTTATTAGTTTCTAATTAAAAATGTCTTGTTCGTAATATGAACTCTGGTACAAATATTTCCAAATCAAAGGGACACGACTCTGTCCTACCTTTTCTTTGCCTGTTGTACACCAACCTAAATAAATCTAATTGTTACGTTTTAAAACAATTCAGTTGAATTTTGTATTATATTTTGATGTTAGTGGAAATAGTTAATTGACACGCAACTTATTCTCAACAAATATGACCACATAATTAACCCATCCACTACATAAATGATGACCCCGACGTGCAAAAAACATAAAGGTGACCGCCGACGCGCGTACGACATAAATATTGACACCGATGTGCGCACTACATGAATGGTGACCCGACTTACGCATTACATTTTACATAACCCTGACGAACAACAACCAAATTAAAACGCAGGAATTTGTGCAAGTTCTTATTTTTCAAGCATGGCTGAAACACACACAGAGGCGGCGATATCTATCAACCTCCCAACATACAACAAAACTAATTTGCAAGTGTTGTTCGCCCAGTTAAATGCCATTTTTAATGCCAAAAAATAACATCACAGAATTCTCGACTGGCCCTTTTAGTCGAGAAGCTTTCTACTGATGTGGCCATTTAAGTTTCCGACCTCGTCAGTGAGATACCCGCCGATAAGCTTAAATGTACTTAAAGAGGCTATTATCCACCGCACAGGCGAATCAGAGGAGAGACGGCTGCACGACCTATTCAATAATTTGCATCTTGGACAAAATAAACCTTCCCAACTATTAAGGAAAATGAGAGCATTGCTGGGAGGAAACACGATATCCGATATTATTTTACGCAAACTATGGATGGACAAATTACATGCGCAGACCACCCAAATTCTAGTGTCACTGCCAGACGACATCGAACTTCAGAGGCTACCAGAAATAGCTGATAAGATCGTTGATAATCAGCCATCTAATACTATTTTTAATACTGATTCGTCACCCTGCATAGCATCTATCAACCAGTCACACGAAGTAAAAGAGTTAAAAGAAAAAATATCGGAACTCACCTTACAACTACAAGGGCTACAGAAAGCCGTATTTTATAACGACCGTTCCAGACATTCGTCGCGTCAACACGGATATAGACGCAGATCGAACTCGGCACCCAGACATAGGCAACAGCCGCAACACTATGATACTTGCTGGTATCACTTCAAATTTGGTAAACAGGCGCGGAAATGTATCCGACCGTGCAAGTACAGTGCAAACCTTACAAAACAACAGACCTCAACGACAGGCGGGAAACGACAATCCCGGCAGCCTATTTTACATTAGTGATAAGAATTCTGGATATCTTTTCCTGATTGACACCGGAGCTCAAGTCAGTGTCATACCACCCGAGCCAGGCATGACAGCCAAACAAGCTAACTTTAACTTACAAGCCGCGAATGGATCTCGCATCGAAACTTTCGGTGAAACTTCACTAACGTTAGATCTTGGCTTACGTAGATCGTTCTCTTGGCTTTTTACTATTGCACAATTTAATACGCCTATTCTAGGGGCAGACTTCTTGTCTCATTTCAACTTAAGTGTTGACATGGCATCTCGATCTCTCATAGATCGAACTACAGATTTTTCAATTAAAGGAATAACGTCAAAATTCACAACTACAGGCATTAGTACAGCCTTGTCTGCCGCTAATGGCTTACAGAATCTGTTTCTGAAGTACCCAGAAATCACAACACCCTTTACATACAAAGAGCCAATTAGACACAGCGCGGAACACAAAATTCAGACGACTGGACCTCTTGTATTTTTGAAGCCATGCCGACTACACCCAGAAAAATACAAACTGGCGAAAGCTGAATTTCAGCATATGTTGAATTTAGGGATTATTCGCCCTTCATCTAGCCCATATGCGTCCCCATTACATATGGTACCTAAAAATCAAGCAGGATCTTGGAGACCGTGTGGAGATTTTAGGAGATTTAATTCTCACACGATTCCGGATAAATATCCTGTGCCCCACCTGAAAGACTTCGCTGTTACTTTGGAAGGTTCAAAAATCTTCACCAAGTTAGACTTGAGAAAGGCCTTTTACTAGATTCCAGTGGCTAAAGAGGACATCCACAAAACGGCTATTACTACACCGTTCGGATTGTTCGAATTTGCCAGAATGCCTTTCGGATTAAGAAATGCGGCACAGTCCTTTCAACGCCTGATTGATGAAGTTTTACGTGGACTACATTTTACTTTCGCCTACAGAGACGATGTTTTGATCGCTAGCAAGAACGCAGCGGAACACGAGGATCACGTAGAACAGGTTTTCCAGCGTTTAAAGTACTTTGGACTGAAAATCAATCCTGAAAAGTGTGTATTTGCAGTTTCTAAACTTACATTTCTCGGTCATGAAGTTGACGAGAACGGAATAACACCAATCCCTGAAAAGATTAAAGCAATTAAAAATTTTCCGCAACCAACAACTCTCCGTCAGTTACATAGATTTCTCGGTTTGATTAACTATTACAGACAATTTATTCCAAAATGTTCTCAAATTCTAATTCCCTTGACGAACTTATTGCGGAGCCAACAAAAAAAGAATGCAAAAATTACCTTAACTGGTGATACTTTGACAGCATTTACAAACGCAAAGGAAGCTCTTGTGAATTTTACTAAATTATCATACATCTCTAGCGACGAAGAAGCTGTATTAACTCTGACTATAGACGCTTCAGCAGACTCTATAGGAGCTGTTCTACATCAAGAATATGGTGATTTTAAAAGGCCACTTTCCTTCTTTTCAATTAAATTAAATTCCGCACAACGGAAATACAGTACTTTCTCCCGCGAATTACTCGCGATCTATTTATCAATCCGTCATTTCCGACACCTGTTGGAAGGTCGGAATTTCGTAGTCTACACAGACCACAAACCACTAATCTACGCTTTGCATTCTAGAACGGACAAATACAACCCATGAGATATAAGGCAGCTAGATTACATATCTCAATATACGTCTGATATCCGTCACATTCACGGAGAAGATAATACTGTTGCAGACATCTTGTCTAGATCAACTTTAAACTCTATTCGTTCACAATCCTTGGACTTGGAGTGTTTAGCCAGGGAACAAAAGAACGATGTAACACTTGAAAAAGTAAAGCAGGACACGTCACTACGAATTGAGCAATGACCTCTTCCTTTCATCGCAACACACTTGTATTGTGATGTCAGTACCGGTCATGCACGACTACGTCCCACCTTCAATGCGCAAACAGATATTTGAACATTTTTACTCCTTTTCTCACCCTGGACGCAAAGCTACGACAAAGCTGATTGCGGAGCGATTCGTTTGGCCAAATATGTCCGCCAACATTAAACACTGGACACAATGTTGTACTAAGTGCCAAAAAACTAAAGTCCAGCGGCACACGAAATCACCTCCGGGACATTTCGCAGCACCAGATGGTCGTTTCAAACACATACACGTCGACTTAGTCGGTCCTCTAACTGAAGTCGATGGTTGTGAGTAACTATTAACCATTATTGATCGTTTTACACGTTGGCCAGTGGTTGTCCCACTCAAATCGATCACCGCAGATGTAATTTCTCAAGCGATTCTACGCGAGTGGATTTCTATATTTGGATGCCCTTCAGTCATCACCACTGACCGGGGCACTCAGTTTCAATCTGTTCTTTTTACAGAATTCACAAACTTGCTAGGTGCCAAACATGTGTCGACTACTGCCTATCATCCATGTGCCAACGGATTAGTCGAACGATTTCATAGGCAGCTTATGGTTGCACTTACAGCTACTGAAGACTCTCAAACATGGATTGAAAGATTACCACTGGTAATGCTTTTACTCTGTAACGTAGTAAAAGAAGATCTACATTGTACCACAGCCGAACTAGTTTTAGGGAGTTTGCTTACACTCCCTGGCCAATTCATTGAAAAAGATATCCCGACTCGGCCAACAACGCATTTTATTCAGGACTTCAAGCAACGCATTTCCGATCTTTCGTTAACTCCTACTCGCACGCAAGACAAGGAGATTTTTAGTCCAAAAACTTTGGAAAATTGTGAAAACATATTTGTCCGCAGAGATGCAGTAAAAAAACCACTTACGCCAGCATATCCTGGCCCATACAGAGTAGTCTCCCGTTGCCCAAAATATTTCACAGTTCTTGTCAATAACAGAGAAACGAAAGTTAGTATTGACAGATTGAAGCCAGCATTTCTGGATGTACCGACACAACCTTTCTCCAGTTCAACTCGAAATCTTACGCCTCAACAGACACAAACACAGCCCAAGGAAGTTACTACAAGAGCTGGAAGGCACGTTCATTGGCCTACCAAGTTAAAAAAATATTATACATACTAGAAAAAAATCTTTAAAATTTTTTTACAATCTGCCGGAGGGTATTATAAGCTCAACCAAATTTAGACATGTTCCTTTCAGCCAAAGGACATTACCTTTTTACATATTAAAAGTTTTAATTTCGCGCAACTTTTAATCTCGCGGGGGTATTGCGGAATCTTCCACAACACAACCAGCCTTACCTCTTTTTAGGAAATGCACCCTTCCTATCTGATAAGCAAAATTCTACTTTCATACAATATAACAAGTATTCATTGGTCATTCACCTCCAATCTGGCTTGCAGATTGGTCAGTTCCGACCAATCAAACTGCCTGCACGCGACCAATCTGTTTTCCCGCTCATGTGCTGGGAGCCACTTGACTAGTATAAAAGCAAAAACACGTGTGAACTTTTTAGAGAGAGAAAGGATTAGTAATTTTCATTCATCTCTCTCGCACGTCTCAAGATGTAACCTTCGCCAACTTCCGTCTTAGTCATTGCTGACAAGACGTTTTTAAGACAATTACCAACGTTCATGAACTCTGAAATCACTCCTGAACTTTTATCAACTTTAGAACTCACAATTCCAAACTTTATTCTTCTGAATTACAAGTTCAATATTACAGTAAAAGGTAAATTACTTCTTAAGAACTTTCTGTTTAAAAGACACTTAATATTAACAACTTTAATATCAACATTAACGAACAAGAAAGACATTCTGAAACCTAAAACATCATACATATTTGCCAACATAACATATACCAAATATTCTGATTGTACATTGTTTTAAATGTTTTATTAGTTTCTAATTAAAAATGTCTTGTTCGTAATATGAACTCTGGTACAAATATTTCCAAATCAAAGGGACACGACTCTGTCCTACCTTTTCTTTGCCTGTTGTACACCAACCTAAATAAATCTAATTGTTACGTTTTAAAACAATTCAGTTGAATTTTGTATTATATTTTGATGTTAGTGGAAATAGTTAATTGACACGCAACTTATTCTCAACAAATATTACCACATAATTAACCCATTCACTACAACATTATTCAGACTGTTATCCTAATCTTCATTGCCATATTCACAGCGTTTCGGTCGTTGTACACTCCGGCTTTCTTCAGGTGATTGGAATTTCGAACTGAACCCTTTATTTCGTTCACCGGATAGATAGTTCTAGTTCCACGTGCCACGCCTCTTCCGGATGTCTCAGTTATTTCGCTTTAACTTAACTCTTCAAGTTTTTAGTTCACCACACTTGAGGCCTGGTATTGAACTCACAACACTTTGTAAATAACGCAAGTAATCATAATACCTCATCTCAGAGATACAGACTTACAAAAGCAGTGAAAACGAAAAAGAAAATAACACAAATAACCTTGATAAAACTTGGCATATAACATTGCTTGCTATCTCAATAACAACTACAACTGAAAAGAGTTTATCTTAAGAAGGACGTCTCCACTCAGCGGATTGAATCAACTTTAACAGTGAAGCAATCCCGAGAGATTTAGAAGTCTTTAAATATACAGATGACAAAATTTTGATAACAGACACAGAAGGGAAACTACATGAGTTCATCCAGAAGATAATAAAGGAAAGCAAGAAGAAAAGATTAAACATTAGAAACAACCAAACAACTACGAATTATGGGTACAAAAAGGAAGCATGTGGCAAAATTTAAATATTTAAGAAGTGTCATAACAGAATCGCCTTGGAGTAGCAAAAGATGTCTTCCAAAACCTAAGTAAAGTATCAAGAAACAAGAAAATTTCGTTAGAAACCAAGAAAAGGGTACTGAAATGTTATGCGTGCTTTTTCGGTCCAACACCTTTCCAGGCTGTTGAATGTTTTTAAAGAGCTGAGTTACTATTAGTTTGGTGCAAAAATAATGTCGTTTTTTGACATAGTAACATATGTGAGAAAACGACATTATTTTTGCACCAACCTAATATTTAATTCACAGGAGGGGAAAAAAGATGTATTCATACATTTCCCGAAGGTATTTGTGTGAAAGTGAACGTAAGTAATTCGACCGGAATTTGAACTCAGCGCATCGATTTTATTTTTGGAGCCATTCCGAAGCGTGTGAGCAAAGATGAGATCTTAGAGAGGATGCAAACAAGGAGGGGGCTTATACTTAATATCAGGAAGAGGCAACTGAAGTTTATAGGACACATAATGAGGAAGGAGGGCCTGGAGAATCTGATACTCACAGGTCAAATAGAAGGAAAGAGAGACAAGGGAAAAGAACGGTTCACATACCTGGCGAGCTGGGCACCACGAGGTGGTGTAATGGTTAGCAACTGGTCTCGCTAGAACAATTACAACTGAGTAGTGAGTTCGACCCTCACTGGGTGCCCCATACTTTTGGCCTTGTGCCACATCTGAGCTAGGCTTGGAAAATTGCCATACCTGGCGGACTTAAGCAAGTGGATAAGAGAACGTGGTCTGAGGGGGAGGAAGCAGAGGGAAGGAACTTGTTGAGAGCTGCAAAGGGTTAGAGGGAGGTGGAGAGCCATGATCGCCCACGTCCTGAAAGGACATGGCATATAAAAGGAAAGAAGAAACCGCCGTTCATACTGTGAATAAAAAAATGAGTGGATTTGGGTTAAATAGGAGATTGGATTCGTTGGGCTATGCAAGAACCGATTGAAATGTATGTAAGAATTTGATCTTTTATGCTAATCTTTTGAAATGGAATAATTGCTTCACCGGACAAAAATTCCAGGTCCTCCTTTGTTTTTATTAGTGTTATTTTAATCTTTATCTTTTAATCTTTATTTAATTTTTAAATATTTGAAAACACTGAAATAAGACAAGAGATTTAGATTTTGTTAAAATGCAGAGGATGAACGAAAGTTAAATTTAAAACCGGAATAACAAACACCGATTTTTAAAGTAAATCTTTCTGTTCAGAATATTGCCATAGCACAATTTTTCCCATTCCATTTCTCGTATTTGATCTTCTGTCATATTAAGTTTCGTAGATTATTACGTGGTACCTGTTTCTTTCTGCTTTTACTTAACTTTTATATTGATAGATAGATAGATAGATAGATAGAGAGAGAGAGAGAGAGAGATGAAGGCAATAAATGAAAAAATGATTGTGATAAAAAGAAAAAAAGACAAAGTAGTGAAGTAAAAAAGGAAAGAAGGAAAGAAATGTGGTCCCGCAGAAGAAGAAGAAGAAGAAGGGACCATCTATAAATCTTTCTTCAAATGGTTATATCCAATTTGAGCAGAAAACATTTTCCCACTATTCACACAGCCATAGAAAAGAAAAACACGGACACATATATATATACACGCTCTCATCTCTACTATTTATTCCACTTCTGGTCACTTCGCATTCCGTTCTGGGGTGAGGCTCATCAGTTTCTCGTCAGGATCGAGGCAAATTAGTTTTTAATCATGTCGAACACGTCACTAGAGTCGCCGCCCATCGTCCGACGCCGTCAAGCCGCCGCCATTTTGTAATGTCCCACTAGAGGCGGGAAAGGGCGGGAGAAAATGACGTAGTTTTATGCGGCGGTCATAGAAACCATTAAGCTGATTGTATTGGTGGCTGTTTAATTGTTTGTTTGTTCATGATTATGATTATGCCTTCCCACTTTTTATATGGCTTGTCTCATCCATCGACTTGTGATATGATTCCTACACAGACCTTCTGTCGGTGTGTCATCTGGGAAGCGAAGGGAGGCTAAACGTACGCACACATACATGCAGACGGATATAAGGACACAAATGAGGGATATATATATATATAGAGAGAGAGAGAGAGAGAGAGAAAGAGAGAGAGAAAGTGAGAGAGCTATGAAGACATATCTCCAGTTGTTATTTTCCATCTCTCTCGCTCTCTCTCTCTCTCTCTCTCTCTCTCTCTCTATATATATATATATATATATATATATATATATAGAGAGAGAGAGAGAGAGAGAGCACTCAGTTGATATCAGGTGTTCGATTCTGTGTGTTATACACTGGTGATATTGGCTCAAATTAAGCTAAGTTAGTACTCCTCTCTGCATCTTCTTTCTTTCTTTCTTTAAACTTGCTTCCTACTTTCTTTTTTCTTTTCTAGACTTGGTTCTTTCTTTCTTTTTTTTCTTTCTTTCTTTCTAAGATATATATATATATATATATAAATATATATACAGTGTAACCCGGATATAAGAGAGTTGTCGGGGCCGGAGAAGAAGTCTCTTATATCCGGGTTTGATCTTATTTATATACATTAACACAGGCTCTAATTTGGGACCAGAGAAAACGTCTCTTATATCCGGGTTTATCTTATATCCGTGTCTCTTATATCCGGGTTACACTGTATATTTATATATATCTTTTGTTCATTTACTCTTTTGCACTGACCCTTTCTCTCACTTTATACTTATATATATATATATATATATATATATATATATATATATATATATATATATATATGTCTTCATTCAAACATGTTTTATCGGATAATGTAGACTTATTGTGTTTGCTTACTTTAAAAATGAATCCTTTCCCGTTGTTTAATCAGTTTCTTGAGGTTAAGATGAAATTCATCAAGTATGGCGCCGTGTTTTTGTTAACCCAATTACTTTTGATCATTTCTAAGATCATCATCGGCGGTGCGGGAATTACAAAGTCATTGCAGCTGCGAACAAATCTGCATTCAATTGTGATAGTGATTTTTAACAACACTCACCAAGCATTATTATTATTATTATTATTATTATTATTATTATTATTATAAGAGATTAACAACATTGAATTCGAAACCTGAGGAGGCATCATTTGGAAACTTTGTTGAAAAGTATGTGCACCAGTTCCTCTTCCGAAAAGGCTGGTTGGTTCTACACACTATAATCAAATCCTATTTCAGGATTAGGCTGGATGTTCGCTTCTATGAGCTGAGCTGCTGGATCCTCATACATTTAAAAACAACCGATGTGTCCAATATATATATATATATATATATATATACATACATACTATATTATAGGATATCACATTCAAACATGTAGGATCAACGTTACATAAATGTACTCATGTTTCGGTGTGTATCTACACATCTCATCAGGCGTTAGTAAATGACTCATTTATTAAATGTATGAATATAATATCCTATAATAAAGAATATTGCTCTGCTATTGGATTTTATTGATCCCTATTTTAAATTAATGTTATGAACATTTGAATTTATATTCGATTCGTTCTCATTTCATACGTATATATATATATATATATATATATATATATATATATATATATATATATACAGAGTGTAACAGAAAAATTGTCCAACTCGTGTAACACCATGGGATAATTACCTATCCCACAAAATTTTTAATATCTGAAAAACCACTAAACTAATTGAGTTTTTTTTCACATTTTTCAGATGAGACGTTTAGCCATCTTGACACCATTTGTCGTAAGATTACTGAAAAACCCTTTGATTTATTCAGCTAGAAATAGAATAGAGCAAAGGTGAGAGGAAAAGCTTATTAAGGCCTTCAGTAATGGTACCAACATTCATACTCTGGCTTCCATTTTCAAGGTCTGTTCAAGAGCCATGAAGAGAATACTGAATAATTTTAAAAACGAGGGAACAGTAGAGAAGAAAACTGGATCAGCAGGTCAGAACAGCAAAATGGATCATCATTTCAACCTACAGCTAAATACATTCTTATTGTTCAAAGTAGAGTCCAGTAGGTTTATAAAACCCTCGGAGAATTCCAGTAAGGTATCTTTAATCAATTTTAAGAATCAACGGTTCAAAACTTAATCTAACAATTGGACAATTTTGTTGTTTAGCTATTTAGGAGAGTAAGTATATATCCTTTTTGGGTTTCATCCTTTATTATTTTTAGCCTTTATATTGCATGAAACAATAAAAACCCTTTTTGGGGGCATTAATGTTAGTTTTATTTCCTTCTTTAATCCTTGCTTGATCTTTGATAAAGCAGCAAAATATAGATAGAATCAGCTGGCAAGACTATGCTTGTTTTTTACGGGTGATCTGTGTCATCCGGAATTTTCCTGTCCTAAGGTCGGACTGTACACACACATACACACACACATACATATATATATATATATATATATATATATATTGCTACAGTTCTAAAGTTTGAAGCCACCTCCAGAATTAGCATGGGATGAAGTTGACAGAAGACTGAAAAAAAAAAGAAAGAAAGAAAGAAATAAGACCTCTTAGAATCATTGAAAGAAGAATGGAATCAATTATCAAACTTATACTTTGAGAAACTTTTGCAATGAATGCCAAATATTGTGCTGCAGTAATCAAGGCTAAAGGAGGATATTTTGATGAGAGCAAAATTTAATCCTGAAATGCTTTTATATCTTTTTGTCATAATATAATTTCTAAAAAATATCATGTCACATTTTTTAAACTATTAGGTTGGTGCAAAAATAATGACGTAATAATGTCGTTTTTTGACGTATTTGTTAACGTCAAAAAACGACATTATTACGTCATTATTTTTGCACCAACCTAATATATATATAACAATTTTCTCTTATTTAAATTAGAGAAAAGACTACTTTTTGGGCCAATTTAAAAAGTTATCAGCGGTGGCCCCAAATCTTTGATCTGTAGTATGTGTGTGTATATATATATATATATATATATATATATATATATATATATATATATATATATATCCAAGTATATGATTGGTGTATACGAAATACATTCCAATAACCAACACTTACTATTCTTAAAAGAGTGCTGAATACAAAGTAGAGCGAATATAATTATTTATTTAAAAATTATAACATAAATATGTTATAAAATCTCTACAAAAATAGCCATTTTGTTTCAACACCTCTGGTGTATTATCAAATGATGGTGTTGAATCATCAAGGATGTAATTTTTAAATAAATAATTATATATATATATATACGTGTGTGTAACATTTCACGTGTGTGTGTGTGTGTAACATACTCACTAAAATATATCTGTAAAATGACAATACTTATCTTAGTCAACACGTTTTGTCTCTGATGGACTTTATCAAGGCAAGTTGATATATATATATATATATATCATTTTTTATTTATTTACCTATACTCATGCGGTGTGAAGAAAAACGCAGATAATACAATTTAAAAATAAAACATAGTGGACAAATTGATATCAGGGGAAAAAATTCAAATTCAATAAAAAAAAAGAAAAGGCTAAAAACATCCTTTCTTAAAAATAATCACTGCAATGTCTATCCAAAAGAACAAAATAAACAAACTAACCTAAGTTGAAACGTAAAAGTGCTCAATACACTAAGTAGAGTAAAAACTAAAAAAACCTAATGAGCCAGAAAATAACTACCAAAGTTTCACATAACGGATAGATAGATACAGCCATAAAATGTGTGTGTATATATATAAAGAACCATAGAGTGTGTATATATATATATATATATATATATATATATATATATATATATATATATATATATATAACCATAAGTGTGCGTATATATATATATATATATATATATATATATATATATATATATATATATATATAAACTTAGAACCATAAAGTGTGCGTGTATATATATATATATATATATAAATATATATATAAACTTAGAACCATAAAGTGTGAGTGTTTGTGTATATATATATATATATATATATATATATATATATATATATATATATATATATATATATATATATATATATATATACAACCATAAAGTGTATCTTTCACTCTCTTTCTCTATATATACAACCATAAAGTGCGTATATATATATATATATATATATATATATATATATATATATATAGATAGATATATATATATACAGCCATAAAGTGTATATATATATATATTTATATATACATATATATATATATATATTGTTTGTTACTATTTGATTGAATTACGTGTATCTGAAATGAAAGAATATTTAATGATACCCCAGGTGGTAGCTGTGAGTTGTTGGAAAAATGAATGATATCTTATAGGGATAGATTACTCAAGTACAAATGATCATTGCTATTTATTTATTAAGATTTCCTAAATGCATGCATCGTAGACAGCTTACCGTTATGGGAGAAATACAAGTTTATGGGCCATTTATATTGTTGAATATTCTTTATAAATCCAGAGTAGGTAATTCTTTACAATCTCCAACCAATATGCCATGTATAACGTGACCAGCGTGTAGAGGCTCGTCCACGGGATCTCCCTAATTATTGATTCGTTTCTATAATGTGTACGATCGCGTGTGATGATATGCATGTCCGCCATAAATCTGCAGGATAGATTCAGATGCAAGGTAGCTCGACATTTATCGGATCCTCTATTTGATTTTCCCAAAGTAGCTCATTACAAAAGCATGTATATTTTATATGCCGACGCTCACAATTAAATAAGGGGTAGAATAAATGCATAGCCAGTCGCCGACTGCTCAACGCGAGACGAGCACGAAGCTGTACAGGAGAATACATTCATCCAGACTAAATCATGCAAAGTATATTGGACGCGCAACATAACGCCATGTTTTTAGCAAATTATTCTTGAGAACCAATTCGTGAATGAGTGACATTCTCATAGGGTGCCTCAAGATTTTGCGCGAGATTAAGCCAAGCTTTGTACATATTTGTTGAATTTTTCATACATCTACCGCTCTCGCATCCCTCCCCTCCTCTCTTTCTAAATGATGCCATGGGTAAATTGTCGTTATTTCATATTTTTAATTTCGCGCATGCGCGTTGTTTGTTTTTGATTTTGTCGACAGCACAGTATAGTAGGGTCAGTTGGGCACTGTCTGTGAGAAAAAGAGAATCATGACACAATTCACTCCGCCAGAAATTTGGAAACCGCATGCTGTACTGCTTGGCATTCGCGCCAAATTCTCCAGTACGAACATTTCAGAGTGGGTGTTAATCTGAGGACAGTGCAGAGGATCCGGAAAGAGATGGATGAGTCTAATGGTGTTTGGAGTGATGACTAGTGATGGTGACATTATGCCTCCATTCATCTTCCCACAGGGCCCCAGACTCAACATGGAGGCCTACATCAAGTGGTTCGAGGAGGTATTGCTACCCTGAGTCACGAGGGTGGCTACTGGTAGACACTGTCTGGCAACAGGATTCTGCATCATGCCACGCAAGCAAGAGAATCCAGTCGTGGCTGTCAGGCAATTTCTGCAACCACATAACCCTTTATATCTAGCCACCTAACTCCCCATACTGAAATCCCCTTGATTATTATGTGTGGGGTGCAGTTGAGAGAGAGAGAGAGACCAACAAAACACCTTGTAACACCAAAGATAAACTGAAGGCAAGGTTTATGGCAGCATTCCCCAACTTAAACAAGGAGACCGTCCAGAAGAGTTACAGGAGATTCCGAAGTCATCTGGAGGCTGTAACTGAAGCCAATGGCGATTTTATTGAGTAAATTTACTGTTTTAGTATTTCAAGATACTTTTGCGTAATTTTAGTAAAGATATCTGTTAAAACGAGATATCAGTGTTATTTTCATTTCTGCGTCATTTAGATGACAATTTATCCATCGCACCCTGTATATATTTTTTCATACAATCATCCACTGTACACATAACCGGCCACAACTACTATTAGAATTGCAGAAAAATTATCAGTAATCTTTTCATGAAATGGTTGTGATTGTCTCCTGTGCTGTATGATTTTAGTTTGTCCCTACAAGATATGTATTCGCCACCTAACCTTATGTTAGACAAGGGAGTATAAATGTCCATATCAGTGAAAGACCTGTGTGCTATAGCGTGCACGAAAGTGGTAATCGTCGTCGGTCATGTCTACATTGGATTATTGTATGAAAAATAAATACTCTGCCATTGCGATATTGAGCACATTTTCGCTGTTCCATTCTAGAATATTCTTTCTCGAGTTGTTTCACTCTGTTTATTAAAAGTATGTAGTGTGAAAATCAAATAAAGAATATAGCCATCCTTTCATAGGATTTAACGTTGTTAACCCTTTTTTGCTCGGTCTAGACAATCTAGACTTCGAGCACTTTGTCAAGTTTGCGCTAAGGTCTTTTTTCTTTTTCTTTTATCGGTTTTATTCGAGGTTGTATCTGGATAAGAGTTTTAGGTTTGGCAAGTTGGTTCTATCAACTTTTTTTTCTTTATCTATCTATCTATTTGTCTAAGTGTATTAGCATCTATCTATCTATCTATCTATCTATCTAAGTTTATTTGCATCTATCTATCTATCTATCTATCTATCTATCTATCTATATATATATATATATATATATATATATAAGGCGTGGTAAAGATAATGCTCTTTACTCTTCGTTGAAACATTTTTTATAAAAAAAGACGTACAGGCCATTTGATGCGTGTCTTCTGGTGCCGAATAAGTCTCTTGATGTTGGCTTGAAACTTGAAAAGAACTTTACAAAATGTTTATATATATATATATATATATATATATATATATATATATGTGTGTGTGTGTGTGTGTGTGTGTGATAACGTTATATACTTTTTATATATGAAGACAAAGTGGAAAAAGTTTCGTCGTGACGCGTTTCGTCCTTAACGACTTCATCGGACGAAATTTGTAATGTTGATGCGACTACGCATGCGCACGAATGCGGGATGGTGGAAATTCCAAATTACTTTTTTTTATTAAATTAATTAAAAAAAATAATATAAAAATCTAAAATCCCCAACATCGCTCGCTCGTGCGCATGTGTAGTCGCACCAGCATAACAAATTTATTACGATGAAGTCCTTCACGAGAAAACTTTTTCCACTTTGTCATACACTTTTCCCCATATATATATATATATATATATGGAGAGAGAGAGAGAGAGAAAGAGAGAGAGAGAGAGAGAGTTTTTCTGAGAATCGCATAAGCGTGAAACCGACGGTCAGAAACTCATATCTATTCAACTATATATATATATATATATATATATATATATATGAGGTCTCTGGATTTTATCCTCCTTGGGTCTACCCATACGGATTACCTAGTTTTTCATACTATATATATATATATATATATATATATATATATATATATATATATATATATATATATATGTGTGTGTGTGGTGGGGGGGTTGAGTGTTTGTGTGCGTGCGTGTGTGTGCGTGCTGCCTAATTCATGGGGTCTCTTTTTAATTAAATTTATCTGATGGTATCGTAAGAAAGATTATGTTGCACCAATCGTTCAAATTGGTATCGGTGTTCAGATTTGAAAACCAGCATTCGAAATGCCTCTAATACTGAGTAAAACACATAATTATGATAGACGCTCCGAAAGTACCGCCTCCTGTTAATTTCTACATAAATTAACAGCAGACACAAGAATTACACCGCAGGATAAAGCAAGTTTCCGGTTAAGAAACACAATTTGTTTCAAATCGTCGCCATCAGCATCTTCATAAACGTATCTTGTTACACACATCTCTGTCGTCCCTGTTGAAAAACATTACCCATTACGCAACTGTGTTCACATCCTCTATTTGGTCGATGGAAACATTCAGTAAGGTGCCAATGGGTAATTTTTTTCGCATGGTGGAATTCAGTGACACATCTGTGCTTAGTATACACTTTGATGTCAGTCGCCATTTTGAAAGATTATCGTTCATCTGCTATATGCTAAGTAATTATATGTTGCTGACGGTAAAGTTCAACATCTATCGCCAAATCAATGACATTTGTTTCTGACGTCATAGGCTAACATAATGAAATGGGAAGCATTATTTTCGGAGCGACGCTCGTATCTCAACAAAGCAGGCTGGCGGGAAATAGAATGAATAAATTCAAAATATTCTGCTGATAAATATAATTAATTAAAATATCGAGAAGAAAGAGAAAAGTAGAAAGAATAAAGAGAGAAGATGAAGAAGAAGGAGAAAAGAAGAAAGACAGAAGATTAAGAAGAAAGAAAAAAGAGGAAAGAAGAAAAAGGAAAAGAGAAAGAGGAAAGAAAAAAGAGAGAAAAAGAAGGAGAAAGAAATAAAGAGAGAATATGAAGAAGAAAGAGAGAATATGAAGAGGAAAGAGAAAAGATGAAGAAAAAAGAGAAAAGAAGAAAGACAGAAGATGAAGAAGAAAGAGAAAAGAAGAAAGAGGAAAGAAGAAAGAGGAAAGAAGAAAGAGAGAAGATGAAGAAGAAAGAAGAAAGAGAAAAGAGGAAGGAGAAAGAGAAAAGAAGAAAGAGGAAAGACAAAAGAAGTAAAAGAAGAAGAAAGAAAGAGAGAAGATGAAGAAGAAAGAGGAAAGAAAGAGAGAAGATGAAGAAGAAAGAAGAAAGAGAAAAGAGGAAGGAGAAAGAGAAAAGAAGAAAGAGGAAAAAAGAAAGAGGAAAGAAAAAAGAAGAAAAAGAAGAAGAAAGAAAGAGAGAAGATGAAGAAGAAAGAGGAAAGAAGAAAGAGGAAATAAAAATGGATGAGAGTGATGTCTGTTTAAGTTTTACAAAAACATTTTAGCGATCCAACTCATACAAGTTCAAAAAAGGTTATCCAATTCCGATGTAAAGGACGAATCAATTTCTAATATAAATATATGTCGATCCAATACTTAAAATAAAATAATAATGACTGAATCCCATCACAAAAAATAGTGACATAATTCCTTAAAATAACCAAGAAAGAAAAATATTCATCCATTTTTACCACTCTCCAAAAAAACAAAACAGAAAAACAAAAAACAAAATAAAAAACGAAACAAAAAACAAACCAACCAAAAACGATCTAATTCATGAAAAAAAGTGTTGGGGTCCCTCGATGTGACGTAATGATTAGCAAGGTTGTCTCATTAGTACAATTGCAACTGAGTAGTGAGTTCGATTCTCACTGCCTATCTTATACTTTCGGCTTTGTAACACATCTAAGCTACGCCTAGAAAATTATAATAAGATGGAAAGTGTTGGTCGTTTTGTAAAAAAAGAAATAAAGTCGCTTCAATTCCTGAAAGGAAAACATTGATTAAGAAAATGGTTTCCTCAAAAGAAGGGAAAAATGATTTTAAAAAATTTCTATTTCGTGCTGGCGTGATTTCCATAGTTGGTGTAAAATGTCCGTCGGTAATTGGTAACGCTCGGTTGCTTAACTGATGAACAAAATATTCCCCTAATTATTGTGCTCCACATTTTTAAAAAATCATTTATGATTGACAGGATGTTACTTTCCAAAACGGTCCGTGGAATTCCACACTTATTTACACTTATTTCTAATAATATCATCCTCAATAAAAAAAAAAGAAAAAATTCGAAGAAAATGTTTTGTTTTATTAAACGTCGTCTATCCTGCTTTTATTTATGTGAGGAGTGAGTGAAATTTGTCATAAAAGAATAAGCAGAAGTGTTTATGGATGGAAACTTTGCCCGAAATATCATAAAACCTACGTCATAGCGTCCATCTGTTATCAAAATGGCGAATTCAAATTTGCGGTTCAGTTTAAATGTTGTACACGCTATGGCGTGTCACGGAAAGATAATTATATTTTAACGCTAAAAAAGTATACTGAGATTGAAAAGTAAGATGGAGCTAGTGCTTTTAGTAGAACTAATAGGAATAATCATGCCACTATCCCCTAAGGATTTTTTCTATGCGTGTGACTCAGAAGACGATTCAAGTGTACAATCTGGAATACTATAAAACTATCACACACACACACACACACACACATATACACGTGTGGCCGCGCATCCACCGCAAACAAGATCGTGTATGAGGGCCGATCAATAAAACCAGAAATAAACTTATTACCAGAATTTTGATTTGAAATTTTCACTGTATAATGTTTGATTTAAGTGATTAATATTAATCACGTAATTGAATGCTTTTGTTATAACAACGAATACTCAATGTCAGTTTTGTAATGCTCGTTGTAGTAGAAACTTTGTAATTGCAGTTACAACTATAGTAACGCCGTTGAACAATACGGGTGTCAGACAACTTCAAATAACACTCACACGAATAGTACTTGCTCGATAATACTCGATCGGATAGTAATCCGGAAAGAGAAATAGTATAGTGAATAGCGGTCCATATATTAATAGAGGATAGACTAGAAATGGCGATCCGTATAATAATAGAATATAGGATACTAAGAGGTTGTTCCTTAGACGTCACGCGACTTCCTACATATATGCGTTTCCTCTATGGTCACGGGGTCCACTTGATTCAATAATGGGATCGCCTGTGTTTGCTCACTGGCGATCTATGTTCAAACTCAAGTATCGGCAGCGGCACTTTATTCATATAAAACAAATACATTTACAAGAAATGGTATTGCATTGAAAA
Organism: Acanthosepion lycidas; assembly: GCA_963932145.1. Lineage (NCBI taxonomy): Eukaryota > Metazoa > Mollusca > Cephalopoda > Sepiida > Sepiidae > Acanthosepion > Acanthosepion lycidas. The sequence continues at coordinate 1,353,445 of OZ010600.1, forward strand.
ATAAATAAAGTAGATGATTTTTCATCATTAGGGTATGGGCTCTCTCATACACCCACACACGTATATATATATGTATATATATATATATATATATATATATATATATATATATATATATATATATATATATATATGTATGTATATTGAGACATGTTTTGTTGAATAATTTAGACAAGTTTTGTCTACTTATTTTCCATTGCATCCTTTCCTACTAACGTACAAGCTTTATGGTGTTATTATTAAGAGAAGAGAGAAAATCGCCCTGTTGATATACGTTATCCTATTCCGAGTACTAACGAAGCTCAGAGCAACATTAGATTTTAACGTTTATTCCAATTTAATTTTTGGCCTTTCAATAAAAACAAAATAAATAACAAAACATTTTTTCGTCAGTTTCTTCTTTAAATAATTTTATAATTTTTTAAACTTATAGATTAAATTTAAACTTTAAAATTAGTAATTTTTAATAATTATTATTATAACCAAAGTTCGTTGTCAAGTTTTTTGAATTCTTATATACTTGTATTTTAATTAGTCTTTCTAACATATGTAACAGCGTCTCCCCTAGCGATGTTTACTTTATTCTACATTCAACATCATCACTTAATAAGACACCAGAAGTGTTGAAACAAAATGGCTATTTTGTAGTTATTTTGTAACATATTTATGTTAGAATTTTCGAATAAATAATTATATTTGCTCTACTCTGTATTGAGTTTCTGTTTAAGAATATATATATATATATATATATATATATATTAGAACAATTACGACTGAGTAGCGAGTTCGATCCTCACTGGGTGCTCCCTACATTCGAGCTTATGCCACATCTATGCTACGCTTGGAAAATCACTATATATATATATATATATATATATATATATAAAACATGCAAATTAATGATTAATGATTTTCATTTGATTTCGTCAAACTTTTATCACTGATGAATTCTAGTTCGTTTTTTTCGATTTTTTCGAGATATATATATATATATATATATATCAAATATGTGGTGCAGTTCAATTTATATTACAATGAATCATTCATACAAAAAGTAGATTAGTAAATTTAATGATATAAAATCCAGGTAGCATCAGACACGAAAAAATTAAATGTGAATCGAAATATGTTTTTTTTAGAAACGTTTTATTGTTAACTGATAAAAACTTTTGGAGCGTGCAGTCGCAACGTTAAGTTCGAATGTGGGGTCTGCACAGCCATAGAAAACGCTACATCGCCATCAGCAGCTGAGACTTAAATATGCGGCCGCAGATCTGTGGTCTCTCCAGACCGATAGAGGCCGCACACAAACACACACACGTACGCACTGACATCTTATTTTAACATATATTTATCAAAATTTACACAAAAGTATCTTGAATACAAATGAGTAAATTTATTCAATAAAATCTCCATTGGCTTCAACCACGGCCTCCAAACGACATCGGAATCTCCTGCAAAACTTCAGGAATTATCTCCTTGTTTAATTTGGTGAATGCTGCCATAATCCTTGCCTTCAGTTCATCTTTAGTGTTACAAGGAGTTTTGTTGGTCTCTCGCTCAACTGAACACTACACATAATAATCAAGAGGGTTGCTGTCTGGGGAGTTAGGCGGCCATATGTAAGGAGTGATGTGGTCGCAGAAATTATCTGACAGCTATGACTGGGTTCTCCTTCTTGCATGGCATGGTGCAGAGTCCTTCCAACAGACACCTTTTGATCCAGGGCAGCATTACCTCCTCGAGGCACTTGATGTAGGTCTCTGGGTTGAGTCTAAGGCCCTGTGGGAAGATGAGTGGCGGCATAACGTCACCATCACTAGTGATCACTCCAAACACCTTCGTAATCACCATTAGATTCATTCAACTCTTTCCGAATCCTCTGAACTGTTCTCAGATAGACACTCAAACACTTTGAATATTCATATTTGAGCTTCTAGCACGAATGCAAAGCAGTACAGCATGTCGTTTCCAAATTTCTGGCGAAGTGAATTGCCTTTTTCTTACAGATGCTGCACAACTGACTCTACTATACTGTGCCGTTCATAAATTAAAAAAAAACAAAAAAAACAAACAACGCGCATGCGCGAAATTATAATAATATAAAGTTCTTCTTTCAAGCTATTCTAACAATTTAATATTCTGTTGGATGATCACGAAGCTACTGTAAAAGTGATACCAGGAAATTCATTCTGTAAAAAACAAAAACAAAAAACAAATAAACCCCAAAAAACACGATGATGACATATCTGGATGAAGAGAAACGCCTTCAGAGCTGAAGTACATTTTATCATTTTTTACCATACTAATACTATATATATATATATATATATATATATATATATATATATATTTGAATGAATGTATGTATGTGCGGAAAATACGTATTGTTAACGACTCTTTTGTCAATTCATATAAATGTTCGGGTAGATATACAACACGTAATTATTTTTCAGAAGAGGACAATGTATCTCAATTTCCGGTCTATGGTCATGTTACGATACACCCGCTGTCATCATCAGCTTGTATGTATTGATTTCTTGTTACTTATTACATTTGCCTCGTGCCGAGAAAGAAAGGAGAGAAGATAATTGCAGTTATGTCAGTGACAATAAAAATTTCCCACTCCTACAAACACCTACAACAACAACGACTACGTCTATTAATAATTATTATAATAGATTACTGGTTTAATACTATCACCGCAAATTGTACTGGACATTATTATACACTGATATTTTCGGCTCAGTGTCTCCGTCTTGGATATTACAATTCCAATGGTTGGTGTACTCTTCGTCATTTTTTCCAGTGTCTTTGAGTTGTCTAGAAATTTCGAACCGAACTCTTCTATCCAAAGAGATACATTCTTATTCCCCTCATTGGCTGCAGCGTTTTTCAAACTTTCTTTTATTGCAAGTCACAGTAAGAACCCCATTTAGCATTGCGACTCATTATACCTACGTGTAATAAATGAAAGACAAATTCTGTTCGCCAAGTTCATTTATTTAGCATCGACAATTTATATGCATATTTATATAGGTACCTCCACGAAAATGTAAACAAACAGAGATAGCATGATGAAAAAGACGCCGAACTTGACGAAAACAATTTTTTATCGTCTAATGTTCATATTATTATTAAAGAGGAAAGATCAAAGTATTTTTGGGGTATTTTTTTACATTTTTTAATCGTTCCTAGCACGTCCGAAATTTTCGTTACAAATTTTGTTTTTTTTTTGTCACCAAAAAAGGACAGATAATCAATCATTTTCAATCATTTGTTAAAAAGATGAAAATCTGACTTTGATATTCTTTTAAAAATCAATTATCATTTTTTTCAAAACTGATTTTAATAAAATCAGAAATTATAATGTTTATTTAAAACATTTTGAACCAAGCTTAACTTAGCTTCTGCGCCGAAAAAATGTAATTTGAAAATAAAACAAAGCAGGTCATAACCTTTCGCCTCGTTGACAGCTGTTGACAGCTGTTGACAGCTGTGATTTATGACGTTTAGATAACTTACGGGAGGATAATTCTTTCTACGG
>OZ010600.1:1361991-1366991 GCA_963932145.1 Acanthosepion lycidas
TCGGCCGATTATTTTCTAATTTTTCGAATATCCAGGCGGTTAGACGAAACTAAATACATTTTAACAAATAAACGAAGATTCTACTTAAGTATGTGTATGGAATAAAACAAAATCCTGTCGAAAAAAAGGAATCGCTTATAACTGAAGGCATTTGGTATCAAAAGAATTTGTTGTGATCAAGTAAATGGTTAAGTAATAATAAAACCCATGTTTGCAGATATATCGTTTATTAAACAATAAGTACAACAGAAGAGTATTACACGACTAGTGAGAGAGTGTATCGAATGAACTAGCGATCAATTTGTTCACTGTTCACTGTTCACTGTTCCCCGAACCTTCTCTCCTACTAAACTTATAGTAGGCGGAAGAGTCTAATATAGACTCTTAGAGGGAAGACACCACAACAGAATTATAAGAGAAAACAAAGCCTACCTTCTAATTATATTACGGGGGTTAATTTGTGAGCCATTTTGTTGGGGGAAAGTGATTTCATATGCCATCAAAAACGGCATGTTTCCGAGTTTCTGAAATTTTATTAAGGTTCGTAAATGATGTACTGCAGTTGACTGGATCATCATCCTCATCAGCATCGTCGTCGACCTCATCGTCGTCGACCTCATCGTCGTCGACCTCATCGTCGTCGTCTGATACTATCGGGGAAATCCTCTGCTCTGGCTGTTAACCTCAATTTAGGAAGTCGTTCGCCCAGCGATGCTTTGATCACCGCACTGGCTTCATACTTAGCTAACGAGGCCAATCTGCCCCAATGTTCTAGATGGCCGTCCATCTTACAAGGTATTTACTCCGTCCGTTGATTGGTCTTGTTTTAATCCTGCTGAGTGTCTAGCCACCCTCATCAGCAGAAGCATGGTGGGGGGATCGGTTTACTGACCTGACCATGCTGCCGGTAGTATTGGCTTACATTGTATCAGTATCAATCGTAAAGTAGTTTGACATAGTGACTGGCGACACAAAAAATAAAAAGCTTTTTGAAACTGAATCGCACCAACTGAAGATAGACACGCCATTCTTTTCTTCTTTGTAATTGTTTTGACGTCTATGTGAACATTGTTTGAAAATAAAATATTCAAAAACAATTATTCGAAAAAATTTATTCGAATTTTATTATTTGAATGAAAATTAATCGAAAGGACAATTATACTAACTGATAATTATTCGAAATGCAAAATTATTTATTACAATAAAAATGTAAAAATTAAAAGACGAAATACACAAATGTTAATTATTCGAAATACAAATATCGTTAATAAAAGAATTTAATAAGAAAAATTATCATAATAAAATTATATGATACTTGCACGCAAATGCTCAACTACAGAAGAGTACACGTTAAAAAGTATTAGGTTGGTGCAAAAATAATGACATAATAATGTCGTTTTTTGACGTATTTTTTAACGTAAAAAACGACATTATTACGTCATTATTTTTTGCACCAACCTAATACTACTATTTAAAAAAAAAGTTTTCCATTGACGTCGCAGTATTTCTTGGCCCGCTTGATATTTTGGCAACCTGCTCTTTCTTTTGCAATATGAATTTCTTGCAAGTCCTGTTCTCTTTAAAGAGCGTCTAAGAGTTACCATATTGTGGGATGACACGTGCTGACTTCAAGGAGGTTATTGATTCTAGGTAAATCAGCATTGACTCTCTCGAAGCAAGGACCACATACGTATTTGAAACGGGTATTTCGAATAATTATCATTTAGTATGATTGTCCTTTCGATTAATTTTCATTCAAACAACTGACAATATGAATAAATGTTTTTCGAATAATTGTTTTTGAACAATTTTCTCGATAGAGTTTATACAATCAACGGCCGGGATTGAACGTTTTATGAATAGCACCAATTGAAGTTGAACACTCCATTATAATTGTTTTTATAATCAAACGGTCAGGCCTGAACGTTTTTTTTCTTTTCATATTTTTGGCTTCACCTCTAGCTTTCATTACATTAGCAGATAGGATGGCTTCACTCCATCCACTGTTTTCACAAAATGTTATTAATAACCAAACATTGACCCTAATCAAGAGAAAACGAACAACGCCAAGGTAATTCATTCGCTCACTTTCAGAGTCACGCCATCTTTCATCAAGTCAGACGACAACATTTTCATTAATCATCGTCATTAAACTCTGTTTTAATAGTTGTGCAGATTAAACTTGAGTCAGAATATTAAAGTGACTTTTACACAATTTGAGAAACATCTTTAGGGTTCATTTTCAGTATGCGTTGATTTTTACGGTTTGTGTAGTCCTGGGCATGACGACAAAGTACATCCAGCAGCAAAGCTTGAGAGATTAGCGGTGGAAACACCTCTTAATTGATGTTGTTCCCAGGTCCAGCTTTCCGGCAGCAAGGCCTCTGATTGGAAGATTAAATGTTTTGAGGAGCGTGGAGCCAAATCTTAATTGATGTTGTTCCCAGGTCCACCTTTCCGAGAGCAAGGCCTCTGGTTGGAAGTTTAAAGGTTTTGAGGAGCGTGGAAACACCTCTTAATTGATGTTGTTCCCAGGTCTACCTTACCGGCAGAAAGGCCTCTGATTGGAAGATTAATGGTTTTGAGGAGAGCGGAACCACCTCTTGATTGATGATGTTCCCTGACTTAGGGTCCCCGCTATGGGCAAATCGGTATGAAATTATAAAATTACATTTTATAATGAAAAATACCAGCAATTTATTTTTATATTAGAAAAAAAAAAAACAACAATACATTTCATCTGTACTTGAAGCCATTAAATTGTATTCAAACTATTTAGATTTTGGTTCTAAATAAACGATATTGGTTGATACACCGCTAACAAAATAAACCAAACAACCAAACATAAAAGAAATCTTTCATGGCCTTCATCCATGTAATATCCTACAATTTCTTAAAGAAATCAAAGTGTATTCGAAAATATAACTTCAACAGAACTACAACATAAAACATACATATTCTAGTAATTATGTCCACACAAATATGTATATGCACAAAAGCAGAGTATCATCTACCATGAATTCAATTGTGAAAGCAGAATAAAAAAACTACAATATAAAACACACATATCACCACGTCTAGCAATTATATCCCCAGAAACATGGATATGCACAAAAGCAGAGTATCATCTACCATGTATTCAATTGTGAAAGCAGAATAACAAAGCTTTAAGATAAAACACACATATCACCGCCTCTATTAATCATGTCCCCAGAAACATGTATATGCACAAAAGCAGAGTATCATCTACCATGTATCCAATTGTGAAAGCAGAATAACAAAACTACAACATAAAACACACATATCAGCACCTCCAGTAATCATGTCCCCAGAAACATGTATATGCACAAAAGCAGAGTATCATCTACCATGTATTCAATTGTGAATGCCGAATAAAATATCACATATTTTCATTAATTCAAAGCTCCTAAGAACATTGAATTTCCACATTCAATGACCCTTAACTTGTTGATATGCAGTTAAGCAAAACAAAATCAGATTATTGTTTGTGTCGTTCGTCATTATAGCAGTTCATTGTATGAGTTCTACTGGTATCATGTAAGTTAGTACTACCTGCATCGATGACCAATTTGGTTCCCCGACGAGGTTTCTTTGTCACTTTGCTGTTTAGTTTTTTACTTCTATATCTCTTTCCTAGTTTGCATTATTGTTTCTATCTAAAAAAATGTTTTCTTTCTTTCCGTCTTTCTTTCACTTTTTTCTTTTATTTGTCCTTCCTTCCTTCCTTCCTTCCTTCCTTCCTTCCTCCTCCTTCCTATTTTCGCTATTTCTTTCCTCCTCTCTTTTTCTTTCTATTTTTTTCTATATAATAAAGCTACTTCTCTCTAACGTTACATGTCTGACGATGTTTGTAGAAAATTGGCGGGTGAATATATATTTGGTAGACATATCTTTTGTTTTAGAAATAAAATTGCTTCCTACCGGCCTGGGTTTCAGAGTTCCAAAGTATGAAGCCACCCCCAGAATTAGCATGGGATGAAGTTGACAGAAGATTGAAAGGAAAAAAAAAAGAAAAAAAAAAAAGGAAAAAAAAAAGATGAAAAAGTCCTCTTAGAATCATTGTAAAAAGAATACAATTAATTATCAAATTTATACATTGAGAAATTTTTGTAACGAATGCCAAAACTTTGTGCTGCAGTAATCAATGCTAAAGGAGGATATTTGGACGAGAGTAAAATTTAATCATAAAATGTTTTTTTCTTTTTGTCATAATAAAATTTCTAATAAAAAAATCATATATCAATTTTTTTAACCATGTATAATAGTTTTTCTTATTTAAATACAAAACAACTACTTTCTGGGCAAATTTAAAAAATTACCCGCGGTTACCTCAAACTTTTGAACTGTAGTATATATATATATATATATATATATATATATATATATATATATATATATATATATATATATATATATATATATATTCCCTTTTTTAAAAGAAAGTACACTTTTTAAATATTTCTGAGCTGAGTGAGCTGAGCAATGCACTCTATAAGTCATTATTTTCAGTGCTGGGATTGAAAGCAGACTTTTAATATTGAATAATATTTGTAAAATATGCAATACCCACTGGCTCTAAATTTATTTTCTTTTAATCTGTAAGGATTAAAAAAAAAATTGTTCCTTTCTATCGTTTCTTTTCTTCGCTATCCCTTTTTTTTGTTTTCTTTTCCTTCTTCCCATATTATTTTTTCCCTTTCTCTCTTTCCTTTTCATTAATCCCCTGATTCTCTCTTTCTCCTTCATTCATTTCCTTCTCTTATTCTCCCTCTTTTGCTTTCGTTCTCTTTCTCTTTTCCTCATGGTTAACACCTTTCCACTCATCTTCCCCGTCGTCAGTCTATCTTTCCCTCGTCGTCTCCACCTCCCCATTCCTGCTCTCTCTTCCTTCTCTCTTCTCTTCTCTCTTCTTTCTCACTCTCTCTCACTCTTGTGATGGAATTTCAAAATAATACTTTCGTCATTGGCCAATGTCATCA
>OZ010600.1:1369491-1441991 GCA_963932145.1 Acanthosepion lycidas
GTTAAGCGTAGAGAGTAATTATAGATGCTTATTGTTCAGAGTAGAATCCAATAGTGTTATAAAAACCTCGAAGAATTCCAGTAGAATATCTTTAATCATTTCGAAGATACAGCAGTTCAAAGCTTAATGTAACAATTGGACAATTTTGCTGTTACACGATTTTGAGGTGTTAGCTGTTACATCCGGCATATAAAATATGAAAACTGATCCACAAAGAGACCTCAATGTATTTATTACAGAGCATATATAAATAAATTACATATAAGAGAAATTAAAAAATAACCCATATGTATAGTTATTTCTCCCGTAAGAATTACCTGGCGAGGATTGTCAACTCGAAGAGGTTTGGAGATTTAAAAAAAAAAAACAACAAAAAAACAATTTTTTTATTGAATTCACGATTCTTTGGGTCCTGTCACTGGATCTAACCAACGCCTTTATCCACTGCGCCATGTGTCCTTAATACCCGCTTAAGGCAGTGGAGAAATCGGGGAGGTGAATTAACAGGAGATAACAGATAACTGATATTCATTAGACATGGCACGTGGAACTAGAACAGTCTACCTCAGCGAGCGAAATAAAGGGTTCAGTTCGACATTGCAACTATCTGAATAAGGCCGGAGTGTACAACAACCGAGACATTGTAAAAAATATGGCGACAAAGGTGAGGAAAATAGTCTAAATAATGTAAATAGTGTACATAATACCTCATCTCAGAAATATAGACAGATAGTATTTTTCTTTTGATCACTCAGATACTTTTCGCTATTCCTATTTTTCGCTCTACTTTGTAAGGGTGGGGCAGTGTGTTCAAATCAGCCTGGGGTCACAATTGTTGTTTTTAGTGTCCCTTAAGTTTGAGGAAGAGATGTGTAACGACGAAGAAAATTGCTTACGCTGAAGAAATAGGAAACAAAAGAATTGGAAATTTTTGGAAATTTGGAAATTTTTATTCTATCTGGAATTTTTAGTCAAATGAATGGTCAGAGGATAATCCCTGAAAGAGTGAATAATTCTTAGGAATGTTCTGATAATCCCCGCAAAAAAAGAACGGAACGGTTTAGCTTACTTTGTTGTTGAATTGAGGCGTGAGTCTAGTGTCATGCGTTATGTTTTAGGCGCGCCGAGATTTGATGCTGTCCAAATCTCGACATAGTCATTTGAAATTCGCGTTACGCATGCTCCCAGTGTCATACGCATGCTCATAAGACTAAAAAGAGCTTCTGCTTACATTGTTTTAACATATGCCATCTAGCCAACTAAAGTATAGCGGCTGTGCTACAGGCTATTCCCATTTTTTGTCATGCATGTTCAGTTTTATTTATCTTTATTCGCCCTCGGATTTCTGTGTCACCGTCTGTTATCACTCAAGCAGGTATTAGAATCTTGACGCTTCTTTAATTTTGACGTGTTCTCAATGTGTACATTACATCTTGAACTGACGCTTTGGTTCACCATTATGCATTTCATTGACCATTAATTGCAAGAAGATGCCTTAGCATCCACACCTGTAAAATGCATAATTCAGAAACTTTGTCATTTCTGTCGACTTGCCTGTCTAACTAGCGATATGTGGAGAAGATATTTACTAAATTTAGCATAGTAAAGCGAATAAAAGGTGTAACCCCCAGTAAAGATCGAATTCAGTTGAACAGTAATGGTCTTCAAGGACGAACTTCTTAACTAGTGTTTTAAAATTGAGTGCTCGGAGTTTTACTAAGTATGGCACATGGTTGCAATCAAAAGTCGCTAAGGAGTGAAACAATTACATCCGTAATGTTTTGGGAGAAAAGTTTGTTGAATTCTACTTCTTTCTTTCTTTCTTTCTTTCTTTCTTTCTTTCTTTCTTTCTTTCTTATCTATCTATCTATCTATCTATCTATCTATCTATCTATCTATCTATCTATCTATCTATCTATGCCTAGTCATATCTATCTATCTCACTCTCTTCATATCTATCTATCTATCTATCTATCTATCTATCTATCTATGCCTAGTCATATCTATCTATCTATCTATCTATCTATCTATCTATAGTCATATCTATCTATCTATCTATCTATCTGAGAAACATCACATCTCTCTCTCTCTCTGTCTATCTCGGTCTGTTCATTATCTATCTATCTATCTATCTATCTATCTATCTATCTATCTATCTATGCCTAGTCATATCTATCTATCTATCTATCTATCTATCTATCTATCTATCTACCTATCTATCTATGCCTAGTCATATCTATCTATCTATCTATCTATCTATCTATCTATCTATTTTCCAAGCATAACTTGGATGTGGCACAAGGTCGAAAGTAAAGGGCATCTAGTGAGAACCGAACTCACTACTCAGTCGTAATTAATCTTGCTAACCATTACACCATATATAGATGAATACGCTTGCTCTTTTGCGTAAGTAAGATGTTCCAGGATAAGCCATTTTATTGTCGATTTTCTTATTGTGTGTATAGGCATCTCTAGTTTAAGCTGATGTCTAAATTTTCACATCAGTTTCAGCGCTTGGGTATTCGAGATAATAGAGCCTCAAATTTCGTAGCATAAGTAGATTTATTTGTTTCAGCCATTTACCTCTCTCCCAAAGGTACCTTTAAGTTTGAAAGCGTAATTGTCCATTCATGTCACAAGTGACAGGATTTAATAGTGTGTTGTGATAATAGTTCTCTGGTCAGCCTATTGGACTGATAACCGAAAAATACACTGTTCAACATTTAGAAATTAATGAGCTCTGATATTTAATTTCTTTTAGGTATTTACTGATCATCATAGCATAGTCTGGCACAAGGTTATAATGTGAAGCACCGCGTTAAGCTTGAATTCGTTAGTCTAGTAATAGTTTATTCCATCTCGTTCAGATTCATTCTGATCAGCTCCATGGTAGAAAACGGGACATGAACTTTCAATGTTTTCAAAGCCAAGCTAGTAACGCGGCTCGCCATCATCTGCAGCAGTATTTTTCAAACATTTTTTTACTACATCTCACAACAAGAATCCCATTTTGCATTGTGGCCCATTATATCTAAGTGTAATCAGTCAAAGACAAACTCTGTTCACCAGATTCCTTTATTTGACATCGGCAATTTATAAGCATATTTCTTATGATCCACACATATTGGAAATGCATGGATCTATTTGTATGAATATAAGATTATTAATTTCAGAAAAACAAATTTAAAGGAAATTCAGACACAAAGGTACAAGTTTATAAATATACCATTCACTAAACTTTGTATTAACATCTTCAAATCAAAGGTCAATCGTTATCTATCCTCCCTATCGTCATAATATTCACTTTCTTGTACTTCTTATAGTTGTATCACACACCTCATTCAATAAGCTTCTACCTTGAGTGGCTCTTGGGCTTAGTATTAACCACTTCAAGTCATGGGTCAATCGTTATCTATCCTCCTTATCCTCATAATATTCAATTTCTTCTACTTCTACTTTCATTCCTATCACACACCTCATTCACTAACCTTTCACCTTAAGTGGCACTTCTAGTGGGTGAATATTAGTAAATTATCTATCTATCTATCTATCTATCTATCTATCTATCTATCTATCTATCTATCTATCTATCTATCTCACTTTGTTCATATCTATCTATCTATCTATCTATCTATCTATCTATCTATCTATCCTCGGGAGCATGTTAGAGTCATATTTTTGGCAATCTGTCTCAGGAGACGTTTGAAAGGGTGTTTTGAACTATCTACAACCAAACTGTTTATGGTTTTGTCTATATTTCTGAGATAAGTTATTGTAAGTATTTATACTATTTACATTATTCGGACTGTTGTTCTGATCTTTATTGCCATATTCATGACGTTTCGGTCCAAAGGACACATGACCCAGTGGATAAATGCATTCGTTGATCGATCCAAAGAGTTTTGAGTTCTATACCTGGCTAGTGCCGAGGTGAGGAAAAAAACTTGGACAGTTGAGTTATCATCTGAAACTGAAATATCGAAAGGCATGGCACGTGGAATAAGATCAATCTATCTCCGAGGGTTCATTTCGAAATTCCAAAAAATATCACTTGAAAAGGGACAGGCCGTAAAACGGTCGAAACGCCAGGAATATGAGAATAAAGATGTGGAAAACAGTTCCAATAATGTAAAGAGTATATAAACTTAATTTTTTCTACATTAAACACGATTGATTCTGCTGAGATAATAAGTTTTATTTTTTCGTGGCAATTTTTAATCTAATTTTAAGGGGACATATCAATTTGTGGAGAGCCATGACCGTTTTCGTCCTGAAGGGAAACGTCACATAAAAGATTGAAAAAAAAATGAAGGGCCTAGGAAAGTAGTTGTAAGTATTAAAAGAATTTTTTTTTACGAAAATATCTTATAACAACCGCCTTCCGAAAAATTAATCAAATGACAAAATATTAAACGTTTCATTTTTTGAAAGCCATTATTAATCGGGCCGATAACCTTTCAGCATTCACTCATAAAGAACTGTTCTATGCTTTTTTATGTCTTCCTAAATATTCATTTGGGGCCCAAAGTAAACGTAGCTGCTTCCTGTCACCTGAAAAAAAGGTTTTACAAATAGTTCTCTTCTAATAGGTTGAAAAAAAAAAGGCCAGAGAAAAGGATCTATCTATCTATCTATCTATCTATCTATCTATTTTAATCTCTTCAATATCTGTCTATCCCTCTGTCTATCTATATATTTTAGTCCCTTCTACATCTATCTATCTATCTATCTATCTATCTATCTATCTATCTATCTATCTATCTATTTTAATCTCTTCAATATCTGTCTATCCCTCTGTCTATCTATATATTTTAGTCCCTTCTACATCTATCTATCTATCTATCTATCTATCTATCTATCTATCTAATAAATGCGTCAGTCGAGGCAATACGAAAGACAAAGGAAAACAGATCTTATTAACAGACCCCGAAGTGACAGCCCAGCTCCTGCTCTAGATGAAAATAAGGCCAAACATGCTGATACTGTTGCAAAACTTTGCGAAAGACGTCGGGTAGACGTTGGAAGTATTGGAATTTTACTGTACTCATTTCGCTGATCGAAAGTTTGGGTTTCCTGAATGCTGACAAACTCCTTGAACGAACTGGGGTGCTTATTGATTAACTGCATTTGGATCTGCGCAACACAGACAGCACATTTCCAAATCAGGCTAGTCACATGAGATGAGACAGGGATTCACTAAGATGCACCAAAGAACAAATGACCAATGACTGGTACCACGCAGACTTGCCCAGAAAGAATATTTTTAATAATTTTTATCTGTAAAAAAAAATGATGGCCACTGTGTTGCGTAAAAAATGGTTGCTAAAGACATTAGGTTTATAATACCCAGAATTTCATAAACAGATGTCCTCAAGGGCACATGGCACAGTGGATAAAGTCGTGACAGGACCGAAAGAGTGTGAGTTCAATACCCGGTGAAGGCAGTGGAGAACTTGGAGAGGAGAATTAACAGGAGATAACTGGTAACTGGCATCCATTAAACATGGCACGTGGAACTAGAACAGTCTACCCCAGTGAGCGAAATAAATGGTTCAGTTCGACATTCCAACCACCTGAAGAAGGCCGAAGCGTACAACGGCCGAAACGTTGTAATAAATATGGCAACAAAGATGAGAACAATAATTCGAATAATGTAAACAGTGTACATAACACCTCATCTCAGAAATATAGACAACCACTGTGTTTTGGTATCAAAATGTAATCATATTTTCAAATTACAGTAGAATCCTTCATATCCGGAATGCCTCATATCCGGAATGCCTCATATCCGGAATCCCGCATATCCGGAATCCCGCATATCCGGATATCATTTTGATGTGCATATTTGAACAATTTCGGTGATATGTAACTGGTTTGAAATTTCTGTTTTTCAGGAAATTTACTTTGGATAATTGCTTCTGCTTATTTCACCCGAATGGTTTGTATTGTTGCAAAAGATGATGGAAATAAGAGGAAAAGAACAACTTTGGAGTTATCAGAAAAAGTGAACATTTTAAACAGACGAGACGCTGGTGAAAGTTCATTGTAACTAATGGCTGAATTCAAAATAGGAAAGTCAACATTGTATGATATAAAATCTTCCAAAGAAACTATTCTCCAGCGTTCACACTGTCACAATGAACAAGGAAATATAAAACATGATTGTAATGAAACCTGGTTCTGAAATTGAAAAAGCTATTGAAAAGGTTGTCAGTTTTATGGAAAGAAAGCCAGCATTCAGCTATGACGATTGCAATATGCGTTATTGCATATATTGCGTAGAGTTAAAAAGTATCTTTCATTTAAAAAAAAATTCAAAAACAAAATCAAAACGAAATTCGGAAAAAGTTGAGAATGACATTAGAAGAGAAAGAATCATCTTGCAACAGCGATTAAAAAATCCTCGTTACATTATTTGTTTTGCATACGTGGCATAATTAATTTAATAAATTTTCATTAACATTACATAATTTATTTCTTTTTCCTTAAAATCAATTCCATTATATTTCACTCACCATTAGCTTATTTTGTTTACTACAAAACATTGAAAATAAATGTTAAACCTGATTACAGTTCTTTTATTTTAATCTAAATATAACCCCGCATATCCGGACTTTGCAACCAATTCCTTATATCCGGAAGGCTTTTTTAGTCCGGTTGTCAGGGATTCTAATGTATACCAACCTTATCCGTTCTGTATTCTACAGTTTAGCTATATTTGAAGATATGTGATGTCCTTGTGCAAAATGACAACACAATGAATCACGACAGCAAATACAATGGATGACTGCTGAACTTGTCATCATCTACAGGACCATAAAGAAGAACAGTCAATGCATTGGCAATTTATTTTATATATGCCTGCCCACGAACTATTACCGATATGGGTGTTTTTTGAATTGACCATATCCATGATTGTTTTGGAAGCTGTTGTAAGTACTTGGATGTTGTTTAGAGATGGAATAACGTATTTTAGATTGCGGATGTTATAGAATTGGTAGCTACTATTATGTACCAGTTTTTGTTTAATTTATTATTGTGGATAATGTTATTTTTTTGCCGTCGTATATTTTTGTGCCTTACTCTTTGCGTTATGGAAGAAGTGATAGGGATAATGGAGGTTTTTGAATGTGTTTTCTATGTGTGTTTCTTCTTTGGTTAGATATTGGGGGTTGCAAATTCTTAGTGCTCTTAAATAGAAACCTATGATTATACCAGATTTAATTTTATAAGAGTGGTTTGAGTAGAAGTTGATTAGGTCGTTTTTGTTGGTAGATTTTTTGTAAACGTCAAAACTGAGTTCGCTTTTGTTTCTGTGTAACATGATATTTAGGAAGGGAAGCATGAAGTCTATTGTATGTTCAGCGTTTTTAAGTTGGTTGACAAGATCTGTTAAAATGGTGTTTTGTGGATATATTAATAGGGCGTCGTCTATATATCTGAAATAGGAAGAGCTTAATGTTAATGAAAGGGCTATTTTTTAGAAACTCTAAAAATAGACAAGCGAGAACTCCGCTAAGACGAGATCCCATAATTAAGCCCAAATGCGTTTATAGAAGTTGTTAACAAAAGTGAAGCATATTTTTATGTGTCGGGATAGGTAAATTTATTTTTGGTTTTGTTAAGTGTGTATTTAATAGACTTAGGTATTTTTCTGTAAGGACGTTAGTACACTATTTACATTATTCGGACTACTGTTGCCATATTTATCACAGCCTTTCGGCCGTTGTACGCTCCAGCCTTCATCAGGAGGTTGGAATGTCGAACTGAACCCTTTATTTCGCTCACTGAGGTAGACTGTTCTAGTTCCATGCGCCATGTTTTTTAATGGATGTCAGTTATCTATATTTCTGAGATGAGGTATTATGTACACTACTTACATTATTCGGATTATTGTCCCCATCTTTGTCGCCATATTTATCACAACGTTTCGGCCATTCAGTATCTGTCTATATCTCTGAGATGAGGTATTTCACACTATTCGGACTATTGTCCCCATATTTATTACAACGTTTCGGCCGTTGAACGCTCCGGCCTTCTTCAGGTGGTTGGAATGTCACTAGGGTAGACTGTTCTAGTTCCACGCGGATGTCAGTTATTGCTTATCTCCTGTTAATTCCCCTCTCCAAGTTCTCCACCGCCGTAACCAGGTATTGAACTCACACTCTTTGGGCCCTGTCACAGGATCTAACTAACGCCTTTATCCACTGTGCCATGTGTCCTTGAGGACATCTGTGTATGAATTATAAACCTAATGTCTTTAGCAACCGTTTTTTACCAGTGCTCATATCGCAATTTTTGTTATTATTATTTCATGTTTTTACCAGAGCTCATATTGGTGATATTTCGCAAATAGTGTACATAACACCTCATCTCAGAAATATAGTCAGATACTGAGGGACGTTAGTTATAGAGATTTTTTTAATGTCTAAACTGGCCTTATATTTGTTTTTGATGTCTAGGTTTTTAATTTGTTTAGGAGGTCACTTGAGATTTTTATGTGTGAGAGATTGATTGTGCCAAGGAGTGGGGTTAGGATTTTTCTTAGTGTGCTGGTTAGTTTTTTGTGCGTAGCTGCCTATCCCTGATGTGACAACCTATCCCTGGTCTGTCCGGGTTTGTGTGTTTTTCGTGGTCCGTATAGTGTGGGTGTTTCACGGAGGCGTCTTCATTATTTAATATTTTTTTTTGCTTATGAATTTTTGTCTCTTTCTTGGTTTTGTTTTCGTTTACCTTTTCGTAGATGTGTGTCATCGTCGATGAGGTTTTTCATTTTCTTCAATCATGATTACAATACTCCCGCCTTTATCTGAAGGTCTTATGTGGATATTTTTTGTTGTGAGCTAATTCCTTTATGGCTTTTATATATCTACGAGGAAGTCACGTGTCTTTGGGATTTTTTTAATATGTGGACGTGAATTCGTCTCTTCTACAGATATACTCTTTCTGAGAATATTTACACATAAATCGTATTGAATATTTATGAATGTTCTTAAATTTGTAAATTTTGAGTAACTCTCAAATATATACTTGTAAAATAAAACCATCACATTTGCTTTGATAAAGTCCGAGGGACGAAACGCGTCGGTTAAACTAAGTATAGTTTTACAATTTTCTTTTCATTCATTTTGTCTCTTCTACAGATATACTCCATCTGAGAATATTTACACACACACACATACACATATATATATATATATACATGTAAATGCGATTTTTCCCGAACGAGCATATCTGCTCATGAAACGTATCTTAATGTAAACATTGACAACGTATTATGAAATGGATTATGTCCAACAATTATTTAATATATTTTCTATTTATACTTTAGTCTAAAAGATACAATTTAAAGTAAACCCTTTAAAAAAAAACCTTATTAATTATATTTATTGGCCTGAATTGTCGAGAAATTTCGTGGAAAATATGTGTTCTCCAACAGGAATCGAATCTGTGCCTTACACAGAACCGTCAATTGATACAATTTATAAACAGTAGTTTGTACTTTACTAACCAAACACTTCTCTGTAGATGAATACGTCAGATCAATTGTCATATAGGTCACAATACTTGTATCCTATACGGAATGACGTATAGGACACAATAATTCCTTAGTTTACTGATTACGCCAATGCTAATAACTGAAATGGTTGGGTATAGCTAAGGAATCGACCTACTGGAGTCGTCAAGAAAGTCGCAAAAAGTTTATTGGCAGCTGAAAGAAATTTTGGCCAAATTTTATTTCCGGTCATTTCTTACATTCTGTCATTTGGATAAAGTTGAAATGCTGAAGTCTATAAAATATTTCAAGGATTTATTCTTCCATCGTAATTTACATATAAACCTGCTTTAGTGGAAGTATTTCTTTCAAGTAAACCAAATGCATATACACAAGGTTTATGCGAAATTTTATTATTATTTTTAGGATAATCTTTATTCTTTTGTTCATAGTTATTCATAGGATCATTATTTACTCGAAATGTATTTTCTTTTTTTCCTAAACATTCGGAAAAATTTCAGGTAAATTGCGCATTTGGTCATAAAAGAATGATTTAACTTTTCATTCGATCAGGACTTAAAGGAAGTTTTCGAGGTTTTGAAAAGATGTTGGAAGCGCTACGAACAATGTTTTATGGAGTGGAACAAGGGATAATTTGGAGGAAAACGGCCTGGAGAATACACTTCGTTTGAAAGAATTTGCTATTCAATCGCCATGATTGTTACATCCCGTTTGCAACCTAACAATGGGAGTTTGATATGCTGAAAAATCATCGCTCATTTTCTTTACCGAGAAAAACAATTTTGGAATTAATTGCATATTGTATTGTTGTATAATAAATATTTCTTAGAACTGCAGCAGTTTCTCATAAAGAATTCCCTTGAATTCCTTCCAAACACAGAAAAGAGGAATTTGTTCTTCAGTAGATTCCAGTGAGACATTGAATGTAGTCATGTTTGTCTTCAGTTTAGATTCATTTAGCTTAGAATTCATTTATTCTGCTGTAAACAATCATTCCTGCTCGAAATATAGTAAGACTGTGAAGAGCCCTTTTGGGTCTAAAAAGTCACATAAAAATCAAACCAGCAATTATTACTTATAGCAAGAATTCGGAGGGTATTTTGACATATTCTATCTATCAAATATCAAAACTTTAAAGTAAACTTCGTTGACATGCCAAGTCTGTATCAGGTGCGTGGTTCATTGTATTCCTGACAAAATTTCTACGAAGAGAATTAACCGTCATGTCATCTAAATTTTAATAAAAATATCTGGTTAATGTAATGTTAACACAATCTATATAATACGGGGACGACAGTTTTTTTTTTAAAGTATATTTAGCATTGAAAATAGACGGGAGGTTAATTCTATATACAAAAAAAAAAATCAAAACAATTTTTAGACTTTTTTTAATTAATTTTATATTAAGCACAAAGTGGGGTTACTGGGTTATTTGGCAATTTTTGAAAATAAAATTTTAGCTAAAAGCTAAGAAAAAGAGAGCTTATAATTTACATTGAAATCAACGTCAATCTGGATCAACGTATTTCAACAGATATTTATTTTTCTGCCTACATGCAATCTGTTTCATGCTTAATCACAATTGTCATTTGCCTGACGATTGCAGTCCAGTGTTAATACCTATGCTCCCATAGCTTATATTTACTTACACTTTGTCCTGATCTCTCTCTCTCTCTCTCTCTCTCTCTCTCTATATATATATATATATATATATATATATATATATATATATAGTGAATATACATAATATCCAACGTCATTCATATTATGTTATATTCACTAATATATACTTATAGCTCTGTTGCATAACATTGAGCACTGTATTTATAACACCTGAGGAAGAAATATATTTATACTGTGCGTATATGTAAATTTTTTTTATCATACCCATATCTATCTATCTATCTATCTATCTATCTATCTATCTATCTATCTATCTATATATATATATATATATATATATATATATTTATAGGCAGCATATTTTCATTCAAGCAAGTTTGGTTATATAATTTAGACGTATTATGTCCATTATTTTTTTAAATTTTAATCCTTTCAAGTCCACAAATTAATTTCTTCGTGGCTGTAGAGAAGTGATTATGAAAAATCCCAAAATTTTTCTTTGAAATAATTTTTCCCCCCAATTCCTTTCAATCTCATCTGAGACCATCTTCAGGGGTTGTATATCTATGGATGTGTTATGCGTTAACACCATAAATTCAAAATATTTTTTATGCAAGGGAGTTAACTTATGTGATTTTTAAGATTTTTTAATTGTAATATTTTAATTTTATACTTTATATAACACTTTGCTGCTACAAACATTTAAGAAATTTGTTGCTATAGCCGTAAATATCTTTATTTATTTTTGGCCGCAATTTTCTAATATAAATAGCTTTCAGATTTCTAAGTTTTTGTTTATCTTCATGATGCTCTGATGTAGTTTCGATTAATATCTGTCTAAACTCTGAGTGTGCCTTTAAATGATCTGACATTGAACTATGGTAGTTCAGGTTAAACGTAAGCCTTCTCGTCATCGGCGTTGTTACAAAACCAACATATGTGTTAACATTTTGATCACAGATGCAATCTCTCAAAGGACATTTAAATTGATGTATGTTTGTCTTTTATATGACGCTAATTGAGGGAGAAGAGTTGTTATGGATGACTAGGTTGGTCGTATTAAATAAATCAAGTCAAATACGTGTATAGCAGCAAAGTTTTTAAATTTTTGTAGCAGCAAAGTGTTATATAAAAAAATACTAAATTGAAATATTACAATTAAAAATCTTTTTAAAAATCACATGAGTTACTTCCCTTGCAGAGCGGTGAAAAATATTTTGAATTTACGGTGTTAACGCGCAACACATCCATAGATATGCAACCCCTGAAGAGATTGAAAGTACTTGGGAAAATAAAAATCAATTGAAAGAAAATTTTGAAATTTTTCTTGATTAATCTTATACAGCCACCAAGAAAATATTTCGTGGACGTGAAAGGATAAAAACTAAAATAAATAGACATAATACATCTAAATTATTTAACTAAACAAACATGCTTGACAATATATATATATATATATATATATATATATATATATATATATATATATATATATATACATTTGTGTGCGTGTGTATGTCTGTGCATATGTGTGTGTATTTGTGTGTATGTGTGTGTGTATTTCTTCCTATTGTAAATGTTATTTTGATGATACTCCTGTTTTATTGATGTCCTGTTTTTTTTAAAACCACGTGAATTACATCTGTCAGTCTGCACACTTGAGAGACTTCATAAAGAAAATTTACTTTCTGACATGGTTTGAAACTGCATCCTTCTTTTAGAGGAAACCAACATATGATTCGTATTGTTTTTGACTTTGACTTTGACCAATGAGAGCATCACAGACCATCAAGATTCAATTACTCTTTTGAAGAATACATATCTTTTTGTTGAGATCTCCAGAAAATAAAGTTTGGAGTAGTAGGAAATGTGTGATAAAAAAAAGAATTGATTCCTTAGAAATGTTCCATATACAAAAATATGTGCAACTATGGACTTCTATTCAAATATGGTTATTGTTGTGGTGTTCTCACTCTAATGAGACTATTGTGGACTCTTCCACTTACTATAAAAATAGTAGTAAGCCTCGCGGGAACAGTGATATATATATATATGAACGCTGCTCAACTGGCACACACTCCCAAGTCGTTTAATAGTCTTCTGTTCAATACACGATTTATCTGCAACCTCTTCTTTTGTTATTTCTTAACCATTTACTTGGTTACAATAGTTATCCAGAAAATGATATATATTAGTGGCCAAGTGAATGGCAAAGTAGAAACGACTTCTTAGTGGTGTGTTTTGTTCTTAGTTGGAACATCCACACACTGTTGTTACATCATGTTTATTATATAGACAATTTAAATTTGTACAGCAATTTTACATTTAGGTAAGTATTATTGAATATGTATAGGTATACTTTTATGCAAGGTATACTTTTAATTCTTATATATAGTTTCTCTTGTGCTCACGTAAGGAAACGAATAGTTCAAGAATAGGTAGTAAGTGTCCATATTTTTATTGCCATTCCTAATGATTTCAACCATTTCTAGCCAACCTCAGCAACAAAACATATAAATGTTATTTGTCAGAAGAAGCGAAGATGGTGAATTGATATTGGATTGACATTTTTGTTAGAGAACATTAGAGTTCCAGGATTTGATGTTAGAAGACGTCATTGGTAAAATGAAGGAAATCCATTGCTCCCAAAGTCTTTATTATCAAACGACTGTCATTGTACAAGTCTGTTACGTGGACAGGCCTATTAATAGACGATCGGAATATTATACCGTCTTTTAACATCGGGTCAGTGTACTCTTACTACAGCCCTTCTTTTGGAAGCTGTGCGTGTATTGATCTGTATATTCGATTATTTACTGTAATCAAGCTATATTATCTAGTCGTTTGATCTTGAATACATTGAAAGATCATCTTAGTTATTTTATTTTATCCATTTTTATAACCCTACACAGTCCTACACATATTTGTCCGTCCAGACACACATAAGTATTATATATATATATATATATATATATATATATATATATATATATATATATATATATATATGTGTGTGTCTGTGTGAGTGTGTGTGTATGTGAGTGTGTGCGTGATTTATATATATAAATTATTTATATGTTATATACGTTCTACACTTATTGGAATGCGCTCAATATCAGTGATAGAGCTAACATAGTTGTATGGATGTCTATGTAACGCTAGTGATGTTATAAGAGTTAAAAAATAAATCATGAAATGTAACCATAGCAACGCCACTACGTCCCTTAGGTCTTCTCGCAGACTTGGTAGGTAGTATGACCATAACAGAAATCGAAATAATAATAATAATAATAATAATAATAATAATAATACAAACTTAACTTATTCCACCCAAAATGATGAGACCTAACCGCAAATCAAGTAATGCTAGTTTTAGTTAATCGAGCTTGGCGACATCATTTCTCTCCTTTTTTATACCGTTTTATGCGTTGTCCATCAAACTCACATCCATACAGCTAAGTATATATATATATATATATATATATATATATATATATATATATATATATATATAGTGAAATTTATAAAAATGCATAAAATTGCTAGAATTTAACGTATTTCAAACCGAGCAAAATTTATTTGACTTCATCGTGATGATCAGTGTGTTCGCGAAATTTTGATCTTTGATTGAAAGCTTACTCAGTTACATTTTTATTAATTCATTGATTATATATTTATATTTATATATATCCATATCTATCTATCTATCTATCTATCTATCTATCTATCTATCTATATGTTTTAAAATTAGTATATATAATCCCAACAAGTTTTAAAATATTTTGACAATAGGAAATGTTTCTGAATGTAGATTTGTTTAGAAATATATTGGATAATGTATTTCGCCATTTAAGGCCTCATCAGATTCGAAAAATGAAAGCAAAAGAATAAATAGCATGGATGTGAATTTGTGTGGATATTTAAACAATGAAATCTTATTATTTTTGCCAAGCTGGCGTTTCTCGTGACTAAATATTTTTTTTTACTTTCTACCCATTCTGAAGGATTATATCTTTCGAATCGAACTGAGAATAAAGAAACTAAATGATAATCGATTTTCCGATCTGACGGCGAAATGAAATATCGAATATATTTCTAAACACACAGAGAGGCATATATATATATATATATATATATATATATGTTTATACATTCTTTTTATAGATAAATATATTTAAGTAAATTTTTTTTTTTTTAAGCATTTCAGCCCAAGCAAGGCGGGAAGCCACTAGGACGCAAGGGGTTATAGAAAATATGGAGTGATAGAAGAAAGGATGAGGGTAGTGGGTAGATCAAGGCAACTGGAGGTGTCGATTGACATTACATTTGAATAGCTGGAGATTATAGCTCTCAGGGAAACAGGAATAGGGAAGGGAGTTCCACAGGCGAGAGGTGTGATACATGAAGCTATTGGAGTAGAAGAGACAGCTACATTTAGGAGTTTCGACAGTGAAAGGGTGAGAGCGGGATGCCAGCCTCGTATGGCGCTTGAACTCATGACGTCTGGGAACCAGCGAATTCAGCTCCTCGGAGCAATTTCCATGAAAGTATTTGTAAAAAAGACAGAGAAAGGCGTCTGTGGGAGAGCGACTGTAGACGAGATGCCAGAACAGGGCCAATTATATTGCATATCCGCCCTGGAGCCTATCAAGAACCCCGAGGCAAACAGAAGGGGCTCCAGACCATATATGGCAGCAATACTCCATGCAAGGGCGAATTGTTGATTTGTAGATCTGGAGGATCGATTCCGGGGAGAAACATTTCCTGGCGCGGCACAGGGAGCCAACTTTCCTTGCGGTGGACGAAGCAATTGACTCAGCATATTTGTTCCATCTCAGGTCAGCAGTCAACGTGAGACTGTGCAGCCGCAGAGAGGTGCTCTCGAGAAGTTGAGCGACAGACATTCTAATGGAGGGAAGGATGCTCTGCTTATAACATTTGTATCTATAAAAAGAATGTATAAACATAAAAATGTCTTAAAATAATTGTTGGACTTTGTCCATTTCATAATATACAAACATACATACATACACACATACACGAATTTGTTGTTGCTTTGAAATTTTTCAAGCAACAAAAACAGACTATCATTATTGTTTTGTCTGTGTATTGTTTAATATATTGAAATGTAATTGTCATCTTTGATAATGGCTTATGTGAGCCGCAAGCTTAGATAGGATTAAAAAACATCTATCAATATGGTGATTTTCCTTCATCTTTCAATGATAATGTTAAGCTTATCAGACAATATGAAAGGAACTTACTTAAAATAAATAGACAACATTTGTCTATATTATTTAATGAAACATGCATCAATATATATATATATATATATATATATATATATATATATGTGTGTGTGTGTGTGTGTGTGTATGTAATTATTGCTATAATATTTTTATTATAATAGATTATAATAAAAACATTTTACATAGCTACACAAAAGCTTTTAGGTTTCAGTACTATGAACGTATTTCCTCAGGCGATGGTAGATAACTTGTGATAAAAATGATTTATTAGGGAAATTTAAAAACGAATCATCACCCCTTTTCGGAAGTTGCGGTGTTTAAGGTCAGAATTAAAAAATATCCTTGTGGGCATGTCTAGATTAAAAAAGTAACCATTTTAATCTAGACATACCCACAAGTATATTTTTAATTCTGATCTTAAGCCCTGCCACTTTGACGTCTAAAAAGGGGTAACGGTTTGTTTTTAAAAGTTGAACGAATTTAATGTAATAATTGCCACACAAAATGCATAGGAGAAACCTCAAAGAATCGATATAAAAGATTATATGAACACAAAAGGGATATTTTACAAAATAATACATCAGATGCGTAGGAAATGCGATTGACCACAATTTTGACATAAAAATGCTACTTAGATCAAAGAACAAAACAATGAAACGATGAAAATTGCCTTGATTGCAAGGGTCACCTACTGTAAATTTTCGTCCTCATTCTTTCACCATTCCTGTCAGAACATCTATTACCATAATGTGTGATATCTACTAAAATGAAGTAAAAAAAATAAAAATAATCTAAATGTCATCGACTATATGAAAAAAAAAAAAAATCCCATCAACATAATAAATTTAGTCCCGATGATGTCCTAAAGGACGAAACGCGTTACAAAAAAAAACAAAACTTTTTACACTTTGTCATATATTTTTGCCCAATATTGTACTTGATATATAAAATTATATATTATTATCTCATATATATATATATATATATATATATATATATATATATATATATATATATATATATGTGTGTGTGTGTGTGTGTTTGTGTGTGTGTGTATGGATGTGTATGAGTGCTCGCAATGGGTATGTATCAGATAATAGTTCAAATAAATCAACATCCAACGCAGTAAAAAAAAAAAAAGAAAACCTAACAAGGAATGCAACAACTCCCACTACAAAAAATACTGTATGACATAAACTGTATAAAACAACCATAAAGAATAAAAAACATTATATATAGAATAAAAAACAAGCAGCATGTAAAGAAAACATAAGAACCGATATCTTCAAGATGCGAGACTTCAAAAATACAATCTCACATGTGAAAACGCGTCACTTGAAAAACGATAAAATGGAGATCGCACAAAACAAATAAAATAAAAAAAATCTCTTTGGTAATGGCTCATGAAAACCAAAATTACTGGAAGCTTTTATTTAAAAATTTCAATGGACCATCATCCACAAAAAAATCTCCGAAATCTAGAGAAAATAAACCCAAAAGTTATTTATATATATATATATATATATATATATATATATATATATATATATATATATATGTCCGCTCCTTGTTGAAAGGATCATCGCTACACATTAAAAACTAAGGCCCCGACACCGAAATAGAATCACAAATGCATATGTATGTATGTTCGAACACACGGATATGTATCTGCGCCTAGCCTCGAACTGCATATATGGATGTGTTGGTGTGAACGAAAATGCGTACACCTGTATGTTTGTGTCTAGGCGTATGATAATACCATTCCAAATCATAGTCAAACAAGCATAAATAGATCCAATTTAAAAAAATAAACAGATGTCTGATGATGCAAAGCGTTAAACAACTTTATATATATATATATATATATATATATATATATATTGTGATTGGTTCTGCACAAGCCTTCACTATAATCAAATCATATGTCGGTTCCGATGAAATATATATATATATATATATATGAGATCAATTCCTAGGAATCGACAGCCAGACACCAGCAAATGATTTGATTATAGTGGAGAAGGCTTTGTGCAGAACCAACCACCCTTTTTGTAGTGCCGAATAGAGAGACCTGGTGCCACAAGGTCCCTAAATGATCCTCCGCAGGTTTTGAATTCAGAGTTGTCCTTTTCTTAGACTAATTACCATCGAGGGCAATTGGTCTAAGAGAAGGACCTGCTATTTACCCATAGCTGGACGTAGAAGAGGATTCATATCTTTCCCAAGGGTATTAGCACATAAGTGAATGTAATGGATTTGAACTCAGCTCTGCCGATTCCTCAATCCGAGTCGCTATCCAATACTCCACCGTGCCTCCTATATGCGTGTGTTGCAGTAAGTATCAGTTGATATCTATGAATGAATATTATTTTTAAAAGTGTATGTGCCAGCGAGATAATAGAGACCATCTGTTATTGTCAGATTCCGAATATTGATCACATGATAAGGACGGAACGTCGAATGCCGACGGAAAAGGCGATACAAGTTGCCCGATCTTGGTAAATGTCGGTCACTTTACCTCTGGGTTTAAGTCGACGGGGTAGTAATAATAAATGGCATGCTGAAATGTTATCGGCACGACAAAAAGCCGTTCAAAAATATTCATATTTTGGCATTTGGTCAGATTTTTAGATGTTGGTCGGGAGAATAACTTTTCAGTTAATACTTTTACAGTCTTTTCATTTTAATTTTTTTTTTTTGCTTAATATTAATAATGGGCTGTATGAATATATTTAAAAAAAATGTTATAATCCCTTTCGGACGTAGACGATCATCACACTACATAGTTTCCTTCTTTTTTTTTTTTCCAATATTATCTGCGAATTCCTATTAACGCATCCCCGGGGTAAAGAATAGTTTTCAGTTGCCTTTTCTGAGTTTTTATTATCCTAGCTTAGTTACCATCCAAGGCAAGTGAGCCAAGTCTACCCTACTGTTTAAATAATGTAGGAAGAATAGATGAATTCATGCCTTTCACAAGGGTTTCTGTTCGAAAGGGAACACTGCGGACGAGGTTTAGTTTGGTTTTTGTTTACGGTATATCAATCTCAAAGATACCGACAATTTTTATTGTTGGTAAAATATTCTATTTCTGGTAATATTTTTTGCTGCTGGTAATATTTTATTGCTGGTAATATTTTTTATTGCTGGTAATCTATTGCTGGTTTGGTTTAGGGAATAACAACCTTAATTTAATGCCGACAAAATTTTCATTGTTGGTAATATTTTTTCCCTAAAATCTATTTCTGGTAATATTTCTCCTTCAAAAAAATCTGTTTCTGGTAATAATTTTCCTTCGCTGGTAATATTTTTTAAAAAAATGTATAGCTGGTAATATATTTTTTTCAAAAATGTATTGCTGCTAATAATTTTTTATAAAGTATTTCTGGTATTAAAACCTATTTTTACACTTTCATAGTGTTTTGGCTCTAGTTTGGGGGTTAACTTTTTACCCATAGTTGGGACTCTAACAGGTGCTATCACCCCCGGACAGAGTGAACTTGGGAATACTAGCAATTAAGAGGCGGTTCCACCCTCCTCAAAACCCCCTCATCGAATGCCTTGCTGTCGGATGTAGTCTATCGTCTTACCCAGGACAGCAGCGGGAGAGGAGAGAATTTGAACTTGAATCGCCGATTTCACTCTCTGTGTCGATAGCTGTTGTACATACTCATTTTGAAAGAAAGTACATATTATTCTTTCCAGACATAATGGCCGGCTACTCGTTACCAAGAACACCCCTATCTGCTAGGGTGGCTAACGAATCTCCCGTTGCAGACGCCTGCTCAGATACATTTGTGCTTGTCCAACACAGAACTGTCATGTAGTTTATACTGCAACCATGATTAACCAGCTATACTTCTCGGAGAGAGCACATAATCAGGCTTGATCATCAAGCCTAACGGGTAGGCCCATATCCTATGGGTCTACCCGTAGAAAATGGTTTTCATGCACTTTCTGTACGTGTTGTTTAATTCTAACGATACAGCGGTTGGACGTTAGAATTAAACAACACGTACCTGCTATAATACTGAATAAAAAATTTTCTTTGGGTGATACCATTCGTAACACGTATGGGTCTTCGATTGCGGATCACTTTATAAAGAATCCTACTTGTGCGTTGAATTTCAGTGTGAACTGGTTTTCTGTTTTGGCCAGTTCGCACTCGCTATTCCATCTTAAGGTGTTAGAGACGCTTTACATCAGGTTCGGGCAACCTACTCTTTGTAAACAAAGAGATTGTTTGCTTGGACTTGCTGTGCTGCGTTTCTAGCATCTTGGTTGGTATAACTTTTATAATAATTTATTTCTTCCTGTCCAATCATTCATGTCATGCATTACAGACTTCTTTTCTTTTCCTCATAATTTCCCCGTTAACAGTTCTGATGAGAGGGGACGAAACCGGTCGACTGGTGTTTGTTTTATTTTAAATCTATCATGGTCCATAATATAAAATTTCTTGTTTTTAATGCCTTAATACGCTTTTGTACCGTTTCAAATATATTCAAATATATATATATATATATATATATATATATATATATGTATATATATATATATATATATATATATATATATCCTATTAATGCATTGGATGTAATAACCTATAATATATATATATATATATATATATATATATATATATATATATATATATATATATATATATATATATGGTGGGCTCTCTCGTTGCGGAAGACAACTGAGGACTTAGTAAAATAAATAGGTGTTCAACTTCTGTAGACACCCATGTGTTTTTCGAGGCCTGCATATGTTTTTGCACTCTTTTAGACAAATGGAATATGTAGTTGACCCATTTCGACAGAGTCGTTGAAGATCAATTGCCACACGTTCCCGAGATTGGGCAAGAGATAAGGTTATCGGTTAAGTCTATCATTAAGAGGAGCAGCACTTGTTTGTCTGTCTCGCTCAAACCTTTGTATAGACGACACGAGAAGCAGGACAGGTGCCAACACCTTCGCTCTGTTTTCCCAGACAGAAAAGGGGGATTCTGCATTGTCTGTCTTTGAATCGCAAGAGTGGCCTCCCAACTGACCTGAGTAATTTTGGAAGTCTACAATTGTTCCTAAGTGAAAGATGTCCTGCTCACCTGAGTTGTATTTTCAATAGGATGGCTTCATTGTCTGTCATGTTGCATTTAGTCAGAACTTCACTGTTTCTATTGCTATCACCCTGTTTTCTGTTGCAGATGCTACCTAGGCAACGCACGTGGAAGGCATTCAGTTGATTGATGTGTTGTCGGTACAGAGTCCAAGATTCTGCCTCATAGAGCAGGGATGTCAGTACTACTGACATGTACACATCAATTTTCAACTTTCAAAAAACCTCACGCGTATTCCAAAGTCCGTGATAATGATATACCGAAGGCAGAACTAACGTTTCCAACAATACTGGATTCACTCTCTTTGTCCATTTTAGTATCATTGGGTATAATGGAGCCAAGTTAAGTGAAAGAAGGAATGGTTTTCCCTCAACATAAACAGTAAGATCAACAAGTGAAGGATTGTTACAGGCTGATGGACAAGTTTCTTTTTTATGCTGATGGTCAAACCAAAACATTTTCATGCACAAGAGAAGTTATTAATAATCCATTGCATATCCTCAAGGGTGTTGGCTACAAGTCCAATGGGCTGGTCATCAAAACTTTTTGAAATCTTTGCCTTGTTGGTTGAACAGCACACAACTTGTCCTAAACTCAAATCGCACACACTTAACATCTTCAAATGCTGTTTCTAGCATGTCTCTTCTATTATTTACCCATAGCCTAAGAAGAAGGGCAGTCATACCTTTCCCAACGGTATTAGCACGTAAGTGAATATAATGGATTCGACTGGAATTCGAACTCGCCTTTCCGATTCCGCAATCTGAGACGCTAACCATTACTCCACCGTGCCTCCTCCATGTTTAGAATATTTGATAAATGTTCTGCCCAGCGATCTCTTTTTTAGAAAGTTGCCACCGGATGGCAGTTGAGCCATATGACATCGGTCCAAAGACCCTGATTAGAGTTTGATAGGATGATTTAGTCACATCCATCAGTAGCATCCTGAAATTCCTACGCCTTCTATCGTCACCCTGTTCGTTTCATTTGCCGTAGTTGAAATTGGCATACGTTTCTGGCTGTCTTGAATTCATGGCGCTTTGTGACATTGCTTTTGCCTGACGTCCATTAGCGATGACACTTGTGCATATTATCTAAAAGATAGACAATACATGGATCATTTGAGTCAAACCAGTCTTGACGTATCCTCTTGACACATCAAAGCATTTCCTGAGATGACTCGTATACAGTACTTTTGGAAAGTGACCATGTTGATTCAGATTCAATATCAGGGATATCTGCAAGCTTTTTATCAATACCATAAGACCACCTATAGACACACGCAAGATGCTCTGTATCTAATGTTGACCATGTTTGCTGTAGTCTCTGAATATGGAATCCAGTGAAGTCCGTAATCTCTTCAATATCAGAGTGTGGCAGTGTAGATTCGGAGAAAGTAGCGGCTGTTAATTCTTTAAGTCTTCGATATCAGGTTGGCAGTGAAGATAATTTGGGAGAAAAAACAAAATGGCTGCATTTATACACGTCGCATTGAATATTTTGAGCTTTCTGATTGGTGAACCCTTGTATTGGTGAACTATAAAATGAGTCAGCTAATTTTGATTGGCTCACTAGTAGTAAAAACTACCCCAAAATTCCAACATCTGATGGACAAGTCGACAAGTGAAGAACTATGTACTGTTACCAACGGGACAAAGCATCTCTGCTGCCTTGTACACGCAGCCGTTGGAACACGTGAAACAGACACTGAAACAGAAATCTTTGTTCCTCCTTGGTGCACACTGTTAGCGGAGCGACAATGTTTACACTGTAACGTCAGCAAGAAAACTGGCGCGTTCAAACTCAAACTTCGATCACGTGACCGTAATTGTACCAACTATAAGCACGCATGAGAAGGCAGTATGATTAGGTCAGTCACACTGCCTTATGTTATGGCGAAAGTTCAGATAATTTGTTACTTATCTTCGTGTGTGTGTATATATATATATATATATATATATATATATATATATATATATATATATATATACATATATATATATATATATATATATATATATATATATATATATCTGTTTGTGTATTTAGGCAGCAATCCTTCTTTCATGCACATTTCATTGAATACGACAGACAAGGTGCTTTGATTTAGTTTTTTATACAATTTCTCATGTGATCTAATATTTTTTCAGATGATAAATTATATAAAAACTGCCCGAATGTTCATTTTATCAACTATGAACATGGACACAATATCTTGACTGTATTTTGAAAAATGAAAACATTCTATAAATACATACATGCAACAAACTATTTTTTATTTAACAGTTAAAATATTTAATCCTTGAAAATGGCTAAATGTATAGCCGAAAGCGCTCGGATAAAATGAACATTCGAACAGTTTTTATAAAATTTATCATCCGAAAAGAAAAAAAATTATTAGATCGCATGAGAAATTGTATAAAAATACTAAATAAAAGCACCTTGTCTGTCGTTTTCAATGTGATGTGCATATATATATATATATATATATATATATATATATATATATATATATATATATATATAACAAATTACATCCGTGTTCTGGGTAAGAAGACGATAAACTAGGTTCAACAGCACGGCCTCTGATCAGGAGATTTTGAGGAGCATGGAACCCAGGATGGTAGCACCTGTTAGGGTCCCAGCAATGCCCCAATAGTTAACCCCCTAAATTATGAAAGTGCAAAAATAGGTCTTAATACCAGAAATACTTTGTAAAAAAGTATTACCAGCAATTAATTTTTCAAGGAAAATATTATTACCAGCAATACATCTTTTGAAAAAGAAAAAATATTATCAGCAATATATTTTTGGAAAAAAATATTACCAGCAAAAAATTTTGTCGGCATTAAATAACACTTTGAGGCTGATATGCTGTAAAACAAACGAAACCTATATATATATATATATATACATATATACATATATATATATATATATATATATATATATATATATATATATATATATATATAAGGCAGGATGTGTGTGTGTGTAACAAATGCACGGCCGCAATTTTCGACCGATTTGCAACAAAATTTACATGCACATGTTCCAAGTTAGCGGGAAGGCTAAGACCGACTTTGCATTCTCAACTCCCATCGATAGTGGAAATAATCGATGTTTTCATGCTTTTACGGCAGTTTTCATGTAGTTTGCGGCCATTTTGTACTGCCTATAGCTGGCTGCCACGAATAGGCAGGAAGATTCTATTGGCCAGCGTGAGAGCCAACAGTTGACACGAATGTTAACTAGCATGCTAGCATGTAAAAAAAATCGATAGCTGTATTCGTCACATGTACGAAAAATTAAAATCTGCATGGCACTTTACTCCAATTGGCTCATTCGCTTGCTTAAACTCAACGTTGATTCTGATTCCGCAGATATGGTTTGGGTGTGAAAAAGTATTTGTTGTTAACATTCTTTTTTCATTCGTTTTTTCTAGTTACGAGTCCTTTTTTAAAGCTAATCGTTTTGTGTTCATTTTGTTTAGTTCTTTTTTCGTAACAGATTTAATGTTTAGTATAGAGCTTAGAAAAAATTCGCAGAGTGAGATAGGCAAGAAGTAAGGCATGTAGCAACATCAGCACGGCAAAAGGCACTCCTTTAAAGGCAAGGAAGGGCAAAAATATTTTAAGTCAAGTGATAGCGTTTGCTGTATGAGTTATACGATTTTTGAATCAAGCCCGGGCAACGGCGGGCCATGCTGCTAGTATATATATATATATATATATATATATATATATATATATATATATTACTTCAAACGTTATTATAGTGGAGGCAAATATTTGATATAGTCCTCCCATTTTTATTTTAAACATTGTGTATTACGTCTGTCGGTTTGCGTATTCAAGAAATCCTAAAGAAGAAAATGTGTTTTTCGGTAGGAATCGAACCTACGCCCCCTTTACAGGTGATACCACCATTTGAACAGGTGTGCTTGATATAGCGTCACAAGGCTCTGTTTTGCCTTTTAAGGAAAGCACACTTCCTCACTGAGATATTTTTCTTGACACCCATACTTCATTAATGTATTTATTTTTAAGTCGACATTTCTATTACTTCTGATGTTTTTATTAGTGGATACTCGGGTTTGGAATAGACGTCCCATTTTATTTTTTTATTCTAACGGTCATTTTATAGGAGGGAACGGTTATATATTAAACTAGCAGGCTTCGCCCGCTCGCTATCACTTCGCAAAATAAAATATATTCACTACTTGAAATCTTTGAAACAAAAATTTTAAATGAACATTTCATTCATTGTTATAGGTAAGGAAAGTTTTACAAATAGATGCCAACTTGTTGAAGGCCAAATAAAATGCAAATTTCAAACACTTTTCTGCACTATATAAGACAATATTCCTAAACAGAACTATTTTTGATATGAAAATCAAAACAATCTTCGAATAAAAAAACAGTAATCAAGAACAATTAATTAATGAAATAAACTTTTTTAAGATCAATATGCAAATTAGTTAAACCTGAAGAGTGATAGTGCCTAGAAACAGGTAATATATAATATTATGTTTTTCTAACTCTTCAAACGTTGAATGTATAACTAATTCTATTTTCCCATCGTTACACTATATTAATTTTATCTTATAAATTGTCCCGTTTTGTCACCCATGAAATAAAAATAATTGTTTGTACAGAAAATAAGGATCTACGTACATCAAATCGTCTTTAAATTAAGTGGCAGCAGAAGAATTATCATTGAACTTTTAAAAGGTAAGCTTAAACATTAATTCAGTACTTAAATGCAGCAATCAATTTTGAGTTCTGTAGTTTATTGATGCCTATCTCATGTAATCCTCCCTAGCTATTGTGATGATGACCAAACCAAGGGTCCTCCACAGGAGCTAGCTTAAATGCCACCGGATAGGGCGTCTTTTAAGCTAGCTGCAATTTGGGATACAAAAGGAAAATAAGAGTTACACCACTTGAACCATGAAAGCAACGATAATGGGTGGTATACTATATTAATATATATTTTTAATCTTGCATAATCTGAGCTCAACGAAAATCGTTCCCTGCATTTAACTTTTCTAGGGCTTTTGAATGAGCTACGAATCATTGAAATCGGACCAGTGGGAACGGAGGAGTTGCTTGGACACACACATACACTGTACTTTATATATAAGATTATTCTAATGGTTATTGAGAAGAAATATACAAGAGAACACGTATAGGAGCCAAGAAAACAGTGAAACAGGAAGATTGGAGCCCTGCCTATAATTGTTGGAGTCGTGACAAAAGTACTAGAACTCTGATTGGATGATTTAACATTCGAAACGTTGAAATTTAAAATATTCTACTGGCTCTGTTAATAATTATTCTTATTCGCTTTACTGTTTAGTAAGTTCTACTATGAACAACAAGTCCTCCCAGCCTCCCCTTTCTTAGCATTCTCGTAAGCTTTTTGCATTTTATTTTGAATTTTTCTTTGTTTCAGGTTTTTGAAGCATTATGAAATTATAATACGAAAGTCCAATTGTTATGAATTGCTATGTTTTAAATTATTTTTTTTTACAGCCTCTGGATTTTCCTGCAGAGTTGTAGCACTTTATTATCTTTCGCATTTGGATCAGTCTGATATAAGGGAGGGACGTTGGAGTAATGAATAGCGGCTCGGATTGAGGAATCGGAGAGCCGAGTTCGAATTCCAGTCGAATCCATTACATTCACTTACGTGCTAATACCCTTGGGAAAGTTCTGAAACCTCTTCTTCCTCACCAGCTATAGGTAAATAGGAAAACAGACTGAGTTCTCTAGCCTTGGATGGCAACTGTTTTACCGCAGCTACTGGCAATCTACTGCGAGAAAAAACTGCCTCGTCAGTCATATATCGAAAATATAAGACCACAAATGAAGAACCTATTGGGGATCAAACTCGCTGAAGTGATCTACGAGAATAAATTGCTGAGCAGGAGTCATTCATATATACTAAGCTTACTATAACATCCCCAATGAGGATCTGCCTCACTATTATCTGCCTTACTATTATAGAATATCTCGATAATCATAACTGTACGATGTTCTTTGTACTAAACGTGAAAGTTCTCAAGTTTGGCACAAGGTAAATAATTGTGAGCTTCTCGCGTATGTTATTACTAATTTAAGCCGACGTTTGCTCTATTCTTTGTGACAAATACACTGGATTCCCAAAGAAATTCATACATACGCGCACACACACATATACACAAACGTATACACATCAAAATGGCTTCATTCCATTCCTAAGCCATTTTATGTATATACCTTTATTTCTGAATATGTAGAAGCTATCATATGTCCATACATACATATTTTTATGAGAACGGTACAGATAAATAGCTAATTCACACAGGGATACACGCATTTATTAGCCAATGGCTTACACCGTCACAAGATGAATAATGACAAGACAGACACTGACTGTTGATGTCACTGTAGTAATAATAATAATAATAATAATATTAATAATAATAATGATTGTTATTTCTCCTTCTTTTCTTTCCCTCGCTAACTCTTCATCCTCGCCCCTATTTCTTCCCTCTTCCCTCTTCATCCGGACTTGATTATCACAAGCGGAAGGTTAATTAATCCGGGACATTCTGATCGTGTTGTGGCCGGCCACAGTGGAAAATAGTGCGTAGATGATGTATGAATACTACGCGTTGGACGGTGACAGTGATTGAATGGCCGTAGTTGGGAATGTGGACCCGACAGACAACGGGTCAGATCGGATACGTCGCTTCGATGGGAGGGCTTTTAATGTAGCCCTTGAATAACGTTTGAAAAACCACGCATATGTGCGTATGCATTGAGTTATGGACGAGTTTTATATTCAGTTATATTAAAATCAAGAAACATTTGGTAATTTTCTTTTGCGTCTATTTTTTTTTTAATGTGTGAATATTTGCGTAGATGTACAGGATTTAGCGGACGTAGAAATTGACTGAGAAAATCTGGGAATTTAAAGTATTCATCAATTTGTTAATGACTATTTACTGTTATCGTGTTGATATAGTCATCTGGTGTCTTTTTACGCTCGACTGTGGCGCCGTACACCATGGAAAGATTTATGGAGCTTGAAAGTGTTCATTTATTAACGTTTTCCGAAATCTGTCGTTTAGACCGTGTGTATTACTTCTCTGGCTTTCTCATAATATATATTAGGTTGGTACAAAAATAATGACGTACTAATGTCGTTTTTTGACGTTAAAAATACGTTAAAAAAGGACATTATTACGTCATTGTGAAAACGTATTCCTAAAATATAGTATTTTGAATGAAAAATGAAAAAAAAATTTATTTTTAATAAAATACGTTTTCACAACATCGCCCACGTGATGCCGACGTGATCATATTGAAACGGAACGCTGATCTTGAAAAATTTCAGTTGTCTGTTTTGATTAGTCTTACTCTTATGTCCATCGTCTTTTCATGTTAAATTAAATATAGTCTAATGTTAATTATGTTTCATGAATATGTCCTGAAGATGGTCTACTAGACCGAAACGTCCGACATTGACATTATATTAACATTAAAACAGCATAATTGCATATTAGAATTTTTTTTTTCCGTATATTTTTCTTCATACTGTCGGATCTATATCCATATATTTGCTTACATATCTATATATATATATATATATATATATATATATATATATATATATATATATATATATATATATATATATATATAATGGAAATAAAAAAGGCAAGAACAACTTTACCGTTCATGGTTAAAAAAAAAAAAAAGAAGAAGAAAAAAACCGACCGGTTTCGCTCTCACTCAACAGAACTGGAATCTACGGAATAAATGACACAATATAAAATGCATGTAATGCATTAAAATCGGAATAATCAGAGCGAAATAACGTCAAGCCCTAACAGGCATTCCCTCTGTTTACAGAGGGAAGGCTGCCTGGACCTGACTTAGATTGTTTCTAATGATTTCAAATATAAAAGAGAATGAGCATGTATAAGGTTGGTAAAAGAGTCACATACATACACACACACACACGCACACATATTAAGGCAGCGTATTTTCATTCAAACACGTTTCATTGAATAATATATAGATATTATGTCTATTTTTATACTGATCCTTTCCAGTTCTTTCATTAACTTCTTGATGTTAAGATGAAATTCATCAAGGGAGGCGACATAGTTTTTTTCTACCCAAGTACTTTCGATCTCCCCGAAGATCATCCTCGGTCGGAGGGGGGAAATACGAAGGCAAACTTTTGTAACTGATACAATCTGCATTCATTGCGTTTGTGATTTAAAAAAAAAAACACACGTGAATGCGTTCAGTTATAATTATTTTAAAATTTAAAATTAAATTTAAAAATTTAAAACTGTTATATCTATCTATCTATCTATCTATCTATCTATCTATCTATCTCTCTATATATATATATAAAGAAATAATGAATTTATTTTTCATACGATATTTTTATTAGTTCAAAAGACGTCCCATTTAATTTATTAAACGATATGTATTATATCTATTGGCCTTCGCACTCGAGAAATCTTCGTAAAGAAAATACATTACCCAACAGGAATCAAACTTGCACCCCCACTCAGCCACGGAGAACATCACAGCAAGCAAGAGAGAATAGTGCGTTCCTTGGTGCAACGTTCTCCCTGGCAGACGAGTATAGCACACTGGATTAAAAAGGTGGCTTCCCTACAAAGGGTGCGCAGGTTCGATTCTTGTCAGGGTACGTATTTGTACGTATTTTTATACGAGTAGAATCTCGCGGTTATTTTTCCTTTTCGTTGTCTTTCATATCTCATCATTACTCTCTCATTGGTTTTATATTTTTTTTACTCTTTCTTTCAACTTTGAGTGTCATAGACAAATGTACCAATTCAACATCCAGCTTTTTAGACATTGCTCATATTTATTCTTGAGCATTCCCGGGTTTTCTTCAGTTTGAAAAATCTAGGTGTATGTAATTTTTTTACTTAAATATATTTTTTTATATTAATTCTTAAATGGAAAGTAGATATTTATATATACCTTCACTTGCACATTATTTCGTCTTTCTTATTTGATTTGGTGGTATCTTAAGTACAATTAGGGTATTAATTATAGGATGTTAGATTTATAATTAAAATTTATTATTGTTTTAATTTATATGCATATACTTACATTCATACATTCACGCACACATACACACACAGACGTACACACACTAACACACACACACATATATATATATATATGTATGTATGTATATTTAGGTAGCATATTTTCATTCAAGCATGTTTGGTTAAATAATTTAGACGTATTATGCCTATTTATTTTAGTTTTAATTCTTTCAAGTCCACGAATTAATTTCTTGGTGGCTGTAGAAAATTGATCAAGAAAAATTCCTAAATTTTCTTTCAAATATTTTTTCAAGGTACTTTCAAGTTCATCTGAGACCATCTTCAGGGGTTGTATATCTATGCATGGGTTATGCCGTAACACCGTAAATTTAAAATTTTCAAGGGAGGTAACGTGAGTGATTTTTTAAAGATTTTTAATTGTAGTATTTTAATTTAATATTTTTTTATATAACACTTTGCTGTTACAAACATTTCAGAACTTTAAGTTTTCCCTTATTATTATCTTGAA
The DNA here is from genome assembly GCA_963932145.1 of Acanthosepion lycidas. NCBI lineage: Eukaryota > Metazoa > Mollusca > Cephalopoda > Sepiida > Sepiidae > Acanthosepion > Acanthosepion lycidas. The sequence goes on from OZ010600.1 coordinate 1,400,623, forward strand.
ACTCTGATGTATTTTCGACTAATATCTATCTAATGTTCCTTTAAATGTTCTGAGATTGAACTATGATCGTTCAGGTTAAACGTAAGCCTTCTGGTCATTGCTGTTGTTGTAAAATTTGTATCAGAGCACATTTCGATTGATATACGATGTTGGTCTTTTGTAGTACACGAGTTGACGGAAAAGAGTTGTTATGGATGACTAGGTTGGTTGTATTAAATTTAGTATAGTATATAATTAATTTTAGTTTGTTACTTGGATCAGTGGCGGATATATTAGTATTCATGAATCTTTTTTAAAATGTTTTCCTCCTGCTTATAGTTAGAATGCATTTGATTACAGTATTGATAAGTTTAAAGTTATTTGAAAACGTAATATGTTTATTTTTATTTATGTTAGTATTCCCAATAGTTCGTCTAATTTGTTCATCAACGACGTAATTCTTCTTTCTATGTGCCGTGTCCTTTCAGGACGTAGGCGATCATGGCTCTCCACCTCCCTCTACCCCTTGCAGCTCCCAATAAGTTCCTTCCCTCTGCCACCCCCACTAGACCACGTTTTGTCATCCACTTGCTTAACCCCGGTATGTATGTCATGCGTTGTTTCCCTTTGTCTCTTTCCCTCTATTCAACCCGTGAGTATCAGATTCTCCAGGCCCTCCTTCCTCATTATGTCCCAGAAACTTCAGCTGCCTCTTTCTGATGTTAAGTATAAGCGTCATCCTTATTTGTATCCTCTCTAAGACCTCATCGTTGCTCACACGCTCGGTCCATGATATCCTTAGCATCCTTCTGTAGAACCACATCTCCGTCGCCTCGAGTCTCTTCTTCGTCTTTGAGGAAATCGTTCAACATTCGCTGCCATAAAGAAGGACAGATGTCACGTAACAGCCTCAGTATTCTTTTCTTTGTTATCAAATAAATCCTCCTGTTTCGCAATACTCTGCCCAGCTTTTGGAATGTGTCCTTGGATATCCCAATACGTCTACGGATCTCATTGTCGCATTTACCATCCTCTGTCAAAACGATTCTCAGATATTTAAACTTCCGCGTCTGCTTGATTCTAGTGTTTCCGATCTGCAAATCGCATTTGGGGGCTCATCCTTTTACTGATGACCATGCATTCTGTCTTCTAGTTTATGCTTAGTCCCTTCTTCACACTCTCCTTCGCTACCTTCTGCAGGAGATTTTGTCATTCCTTTTCCGTGTCTGCTATCGGTACTGTGTCATCTGCGTAACCTATGTTGTTAAAATTGTGGCCGCCAATGTTAAATCCCGTTAGGGTTTTTAATTCTCTCAGAATTGCCTCGCTGTATAGGTTGAACAGGTCGGGTGAGAAGACATACCGTTTGTTGCAAGTATAAGTTCTTGATTATTCTGAATCTTTCCCGAATATATCAAGGTTGCTGAGCAGTTCCATCAGATCCTTGTGTCGTACTTTGTCGAAAGCCTTTGCATCGTCTATGAAACATAAACGTCCTTTTGCATTTGTCTAGCAACGGCGTAGTTAGGAAAGTTATTATTAATGGTGGCTTGTTTAATATTTTTTAATTCAGTATAGAAAATCTTTCTTGTTGGAAAGCTTGTTTTTACGCCGTTTATTAAGTTTCGTATAATAGCTATTTTGTCATAAGACATTCTCTTTTATAGTTGAGAGTGCATGTGTTTATGATAGTATTTTTTTTATGCGGGGTGGTAGTAAATGTATTATTAGTGTTTATCGATACATCAAGAAACGGCATTTTATTGTCGTTAAGTTCGTATCTGAAATTACGGAGTGTTTTTTATTTATTTATTTTTTTTTTTTGTAGGTCATATATTTCGTGTATGTTTTTGAATAGAATGGAAATGCCATCTACATATCTTAGGTAAATATTTCATAAACACCTTATTATTACTAGATTTTCATGTACGGCCACATACATACACATGTAAAGGCATAACATATTTAATATATATATATACATACATATACATACACACACACACACACACACATATATATATATATATATATATACAATTAAGTAACCCATCGAGTCTGAAAGAAACTTTAACCGAATACAGAAAGCACTGGACGGCCGTTTCGTCCTATATTTGGGATTCATCAGCAGTGCGCATCCACTACCGAGAATTGAAACCCGGTCATTTACGTTATCTGGTAAAAGTCATACCAATTATTCCAACGGCCCTCGGTGACGAAGTGGTAGCGAATATAGGACGAAACGGTCGTCCAGTGCTTTCTGCTTTCCGTTGAGGTTTCTTTTAGATGAATTACTTAATTATAATTATCTCAAATCCTCCTAATTTCTATTTTAATCCATAAACATAGCATGCCTTAAAACTATATTTTATCATATATATATATATATATATATATATATATATATATATATATATATATATATATATATATATATGAAGAAATATAGTTTTAAGGTGTGCTATATTTATCGGATGAAGTGCTCAATGTCAGAGATAGAGCGTATGTAAATATAAATATAAAACTGAACATTGAAGTCAACACTCAGAGGCGACAGGCTGTTTCATGCTAGTCTAGTATGAAACAGCCTGTTGCCTCTGCTACGGTTGCTAGAGGTCTAGCCCTGTTTCTCGAATTGCATCAGTGTTCTTGATATGATAGCTCTTGAAAAACCAGACAGTTCAGCAACCTTAGTGATCGAGTCTCCTGCCATGCGAGCTCCAACAATTTGCTCTTTTTTGAAATCGGAGAGGTCACGGATTTATCTTAAATTTTACTAAATTCTAACAATACATAAGCCAAAGACAGTAAATTAGATAAATAAACGTATTTACAATAGATATAAACTGCAATTACGAAGTTTTAGTTAAAGTTCTTAATATAACGAGTCTTTGAAATATAGGAATAGATTTTGCAATTGTTCCAATTATTTTGTCCAACCTCTCTCTTTCTCTCGCGTGTGTAAATATAAAAGTGAACATAGAAGTCAACACTTAGAGGCGACAGTCTATTTCATGCTAGATGCAATATATATATATATATATATATATATATATATATATATATATATATATATATATATATATATATAAAAGGTGGGGGATTGAAGAGTTCTCGATCAGATCCATTTTACAAAATCTGATCAACTGAACAAATATGAAATTTTTAAAATCTCTTCTTGGAACTTCAATGATTGTAAATTTGCTCTCAGCAATAGGAGTTGATGTGAGAGTTCGAGATCATCAATACTTGGGAAAATGGTGCTACACAATCTTTCAGGAATTCAGTTCACTTTTAGCAGTTTAAAAAATTGATACGCTTTGCAAAATTTGCATGTAAGTAAGTGTATATGTAAGTGTCTGCATATGTGAATGTATACAGGTAAGTGCGTGTTTGAATGCATCGTTCTGTGTATATAATACATACGTTCATTGATTATTGGTAACAGAAACAAACGTGTAAAAGCTGTCTCCACCCCAAAGTGCACTTCTCTGAAATTGCAATGCGAATGATTATTGCTGTCCGGAGTGGACATTTCATCACCGCCAATTCAACATTGACCAACCGGTGTTGGCTGTGATAGTATGAACATTACTTTGATCGGTTTTGAGTCGAGTCAGAGATTTTGAAAGATTGGCTGTTTGTCGTAGGGATTTATTCTTTACAAGAGCCAATTTGACTGAAGAAGAGACTTGGAGCAACAGAAATGTTTTTGGCTTAAGTAATTGAAATATCTGGAAAGTGTTTTAACAGAGAACGGAAAGTGCGACACTGAGATCTGAAGACGTATTGGGATGACCAAAGATGCATTTCAAAAGCTAAGTAGAGTATTAAGAGACAGAAAAGTTTTTTTTTAGAAACAAAGAAAAGAGTACTGAATTGTTACGTGATATATGTCCTCTTGTATGGCAGTGAATGCTGGACAATCTCCTCAAAAATGAAGTGACTTGAAGCAACAGAAATGTGGTTCTACAGAAAGATGCTGAGGATACTATGGACTAGACATGTGAGCAACAACAAAGTTTTGGAGAAAACAGAAACAGAAAGGAAAATTTATACTTAACATCAGGAAGAGGCAATTGAAATTTCTGGGGCACGTAATGAGGAAAGAAGGCTTGGAAAACCTGATACCCACAGGACAGGGAAAGAGGGGCAAAGGAAAGCAGCGTGTAACATACTTGACGGGTTTGAGTAAATGGATGGCAGAACAGGGTTTGGGAGAAATAACAAAAGATAAAACATTATTAAGAGCTTCAAGGAACATGATGAAGTAGAGGGCCATGATCACCTACATCCTGAAGGGACGACACGACACATAAAAGAAGATGACTCACATGACAGATCAAGGGAAAGAGGAACAGAGGAAAGTAGCGCGTGACATACTTGATGGGCTTCAGCAAACGGATGACAGAATAGGATTTGGGAAAAATAACAAAAAGACAAAACTTATTAGGAGCTACAAGGGACAGAAAGATGTGGAGGGCTATGAGTGCCTACGTCCTGAAGGGACACGGTACATAAAAGAAGAAAAAAGCTGTTTACTTATCAAACTGTTCATCACACCGAAAATGGAAATTCTTAGTGAAAGAGGAAAAGAAATATTTGTACACGAAGGCCATTTATTAGTAGTTGGTAAGTTTAGTAGTTGGTAAGTTTAGTTTTTGGTAAGTTTAGTCAAAGAGGCAGCAACATAAAACTTGGCGGTTATGACCAAAGCACTAAAGTGCAATGCAAGAATTTCACAACGATCCACAACTGAATATTTGAGTAGAATTGTATACAATTTTAAATAATTTTTAAAATAAAAAATAAAGTCATGTATTAAAAATGATCCTTAAAACAATAATCAGTCAAGATTTTGAAAACATTTAGTATATATATATATATATATATATATATATATATATATATATATATATGTTTATACATTGTTTTTTTTTTATAGATACAAATATTTCAGTAAATGCTCAGTTTATAATAAATAGTATTAACGACATTTACCGGCCTGAATGTCCTATAAACCGAAAACGATCCTCTGTGGCTCAATCGGTAAAGCACGTCAGGCTATTTGACGGTTCCGTATAGGATACAGGTCCGATTCCTGTCATAGGATGCATATTTTCTATGAAAATTTCTCGGACATTCAGGCTGGTAAATGTCGTTAATACTGTTTATTATAAACAAAGTATTTACTTAAATATTTGTATCTATAAAAAGAACGTATAAACATAAAAAAAAGATGTGTTAAATATATATCTGTGTGTGTATATATATATATGTGTGTACTTTTTGATTACTGAAACCAATAAAAATTCACAGTTTAAAATCTGCATACATGAATAAATATTATTGCAGACATACATTTTTCAAAAATATTTCTATAAGAATTTTGTAATAAAAAATATGTATGTAACAAAAACGTGTAAATTTTGTTCGTCATATGGCTCTTAAACATCTGAACTTTATTACTGAACTCTTTATTGAGCAAGTTTGACCCCCGGTATAGAACATATTAATCATCATTACTGTTATTTCCAGTAATTATTTTTCTTTTTCTATAACAAATTTTGTTTCTATTTCATAAGTAAATAGATATTTGTTAAGAAAAAGATGAGAATAAACTTCAAAATATGAACAAAATTGATCTTCTTTAAGAAGATCAATTTTGTTCATATTTTGAAGTTTATTCTCATCTTTTTCAGATTTTTCATGATTAACCTTATTTATTAATCAAATCTCTATTATCTACAAGTATTTTTCTGTTGGGATTTTTTGATGCAAAATTATGATTATTCTTATTATATATGCCTTGCTACTTGGACCAGTATCCTTATCTTGATTGTTATAGTCTCAAGAGACCCTAGTGAATTAAAACATTGTTTAAATACAACTGGTTCTCTAGCTGTTAAGAGTAAATTTGTTTTATCTTGAAACACTTTTTGTTACAAGTTATTTAATTCAATGGATTCAGTAAAGAGATCCTCACTGTTCCGTTAGCAGCAATGACAACAGGACGCGTTTCTTGTGGAAAAAAAAACACTTTATTTCAAGTCTGACAATATTTAATAACAAAAATAATATTTTCTCTATAATAAAGAATAATAAAACTCTGTTCCAGAAATTGCTTCATCCCCATTTTAATAATTATATTTTATTTTCTATAACAGATGTCACGTCAATTTTTTCTCGAAAATTGTATGAACCAAAGAAAAATGAAATAAAATAATAATTTGATCTTCGATCAAAGTTTGTACGTATTAAATTGACATCTGCTGATCAATTACAACGAATATTAACGTATTCGATAGCCTACAGATTTTATTTAAAAGAAATCCACAATATAATTAATGAATTTTCAAAATGAATCCATATTATACGTGGTGTTTTGAAAACCTACCTAATGTAGTAATGGATAGTGGCTCGAATTAAGGAATCGGACAGCCGAGTTCGAATTCCAGTCGAATCTTTTACATTCACTTACGTGCTAATATCCTTTGAAAAAGTATGAATCCTCTTCTTCTAGCACCCCCCCGCCCAGATATGGGTAAAAAGCAAGACATACCGGGTTCTATAGACTAGGATGGCAACTGGTCTATCGCAGAAAGGAATGCGGGGAAAAATCTGCCTCGTCAGTCATGTATCGAAAGATACATGATCGCCTAAGCGTGTATCACGCATGGCACATAACTGACTGATCTCCCCAATAAACAACCTTTAACCATGAAAACTAGGCACTTGGCATCGAGGAAATAAACCCTATTTTAAGCACAAATGCATACTGTTAAGAGAATCTGTTTTTATGAATTAAACTTCTCCGAGTTCTGGGTCATTTGATGTAGTCGGTTGACCTTACAAAGTGGAGGTCTTTCATCCGAGCATTCGTATTCATTGGTTGGCGCCAAAATTAAGCGAGTTGACTGGCAAAGTTAGTTGTTGAAGAAAATCTGCTTCAGAACAGTCCATTTACTTACGACCATTCACTGACCTGACATGTAAATTATACCACAAAACCCAAGCAACTCTACCGATTGAAGTTATTTTGAAATATTTTTAACTTCTTTCCTGTAAGCCTTTATGTTTTTCCTTTTAAGCACTGAACCAATAATCACGAAAAATATTATAAAATCTTTGTTTGTTTACTATAAAACTTAGTTGGTCTTCTATCGTTTTTATAAAAACCTGCAGATTATAAGTTTCAGGGCAACAGATGCTAGAACAAGCCGCTCAATCACAAGAGAAGACGGGACAATATAACTTCCTCCTCCATATGTGTCGGCGACTTCAAATAAATCCTCAATAACAACAGCAGCGACGGTCAGTGAATATTCATTGATAATCAAAGTTTTTTCTCAACCATCGATTTTTGCTGTGGACCAAACATTAAAAGTCTTTTCTAAACCTCAGTGGACCAACTGCCCAAAGTCGATAACTCATCTAAATACTATATTTAAACCTTTTTGACGCTTTTGAATTCATATACATATCTTTTGCAAATGATATATTTAACAGGCATAACCATGTTTCATATTTATTTTATTATTGTTGGAGATCGAACTTTTTAATATATATATATATATATATATATATATATATATGAACATTCATATATATATATATATATGAATCTAATGTTTGGTCATTGAAATACTAATTTTGGGTAGTTGGCCAGGCCAAGTTTTCAGAAACTCTTGGATATATAATAGTTCTGTTTTGTCAGTTATTCTTGCCCTTATTCTTGACGACTAAAAATCTCTTCTTTCCTGATTTGCAATGTATTTTAGTAGAGAAGTATTTAGAAATAAATTTAGAAATAAAGTGTTATTGTGTAAGTAATGCTTGAATAAATTCTTGGATAATATCAACCCATTCTTTCTTCATTACACAGAAAATAATTAGAAATAGTCGAAGAATTTTCTCCTGCAAATTTAAAGACGATAATTCCAAGTTTTAGTAACATATTATTTGTCAGTTTTCCGCAATATTTTTTTTATTCCTATTGCAAAAAGTGGCAGGAAGTAATTTTACTGGTAAAGTGGTGGGGACGCAAAAATATTTTCCTTTTTGGATTAATGTTCATCCCAAGAGCCACTCAAGTCAGAGGTATACTGTGTGGCATTGTATTAGCGTAAGAAAAGTAAAGTTCATGCAGGAAAGGTTATCCCTAAACTTGAAGAGGTCAAGATTGTAATGATTGGGAAAGTATCCTCTGGTGAGTCTGTTCCACAAAGCAGCCGTTTTCGTGAAATAGCTGTCCGGATGTAACTTACTTCAACGAAATACGAAGGGAATGAGGATGATTCACTTTTGTGGACGTGGCATAGGCGGGTCCCAGTTGTAAGTGTCAAGGGCTGGTGGGACTAAAGGATCTAGCTCGTCAGAACACGTTATAGAATTAACGATAGAGCAGATCAACCCTGTAAAGATTAACAATGAAACAACGGTTTAAAGTTATCGAAGCCTATTATGACAATGGATGTTCAACGCGCGATTTTTTGGGTCGACCAAACGGGAGTGCAATTGGAAGTGATGTAACGTTGTTGTGGAGAGTTTCAATGCCTGCGCCCGATGACGAATAGAGGTATCTGGATTTTCGGCCACATTCTCGTGCTCTGCAGCAATGTTTTCAGCTGAACAGCATAAACGAGTACGCAATAGTGTTTTTACATCTGCCACCCACCCAGTTTGAATTTAAGAACAATTTTTCCAATTTCCACATTTGGAATTTTAACACGTTGTTTGATTGTTAATCTTTCCATGGTTGAAATTGCCAAAGACTTAAGTTGATAAATCTGAAAGAAAAAGAAAAAAAATCATTAGACGCTTAAACTTAATTCACATTTAAAATCGGTTCAGATTATTGGAACACCCTTTAAATATATATATATATATATATATATATATATATATATATATATATATATATATATATATATATATACAGATAGATAGATCGATAGATAGAGAGATAATTAATACAAATATAAAATTTGTTACTTTTTGTAATCAATCAGTCCACTCGTCAGGAGCTATCAGCAATTGTCTGGCGATTTCTATTTTCCGTTCTTTTTATATTAAGTTCCAAAAAATAATTTATGCGCTTTTTATTGGTGTGAGGTTGATTTCTTCTTCTTCTTCTTCTTCCTCTTCTTTTTCTTCTTGTTTGTGTGTGTATGTGCACATATGTGTATGTGTGTGCGTGTGTGTACGCCTGTATGTGTGTATATGTGCATACCTGTAGAATGTCGTAGTTATTTCTTATTTTCATAATTGTTTTGTTTCCTAACACTCTCTCATTATTACTTTCCTTCTTTTTCTAAGTTTCTCTCTTTCTCCTTCTCTGTCTGTCTGTATGTCTGTCTCTGTCTCTGTTTGTCTGTCTGTCTGTCTCTCTCTCTCTCTCTCTCTCTCTATATATATATATATATATATAGAGAGAGAGAGAGAGAGAGAGAATTTATATTTAAATATGCACCAGAAACTATGAAAAAGTCCGAAAGATTGGAAAAGCAAATAAAATTATCCAAATTTATATATATATATATATATATATATATATATATATATATATATATATATATATATATATGTGTGTGTGTGTGTGTGTGTGTGTGTGTGTGTGTGTGTGTGTTCATATTGTTCTGTGACTTCCTTGACTCAAAAGTAATGTAAAATCTTGTCTTGGAAGCTAGAAGCCAATTTCGCAAACTGCCAGACATTCACTCACCTGTTTATCCCCTCCTATCTAAGATCCCAAATCGGCCAGTGAAATAAATCTCTCACTGTTTGACGGAGTCAATTGCAAGATGGCTATTTGTGGTCACTGGGGTCATCTACCAAATCTAGGGCCAATTTCTCTTCTCTAATTTAATAAGGTCGTCTCAATATAAGAGGATAAATCTGGAGTGAACCTGTTTCCCTGACCAGACACCCTAACTGAAATCATTACACCAAAAATATTTTATACTCACTCAGGTAGATCCATTTTATTGGATCGCATAAAATAAAAATCACGAAGTTTGATATTCTAAAGCCAGTGTTCATTGTTACTTCATCGAGTTTATAATAAAGAAGAAAATAGGTTTTCCAACTAGACAACCAAACAACTGGACTTTTAGTCGGTGTTATTTGTAGACAATCATTGCTTAGAAAATCTTCAAATCCAAATATTCCAATTCTCTATTCCTGTTTCTTTTTTTGATAATGTTTTCGGGTCTTTTTTTTCTCTTGGATATCGTTTTTACAGCTCTATCTACTAGCCGAAATATCCGCGCCTTGCTGGGTGTCGCACATTTTGTAAGAAAATGATGATTGATTTTAAATCACTGGCATAACTTTTTGGATACAATTCACTATTACTCAATGATCTTGCCGATATGACCTCCATCTTCTGGTTTTCTCCTATATTTTGGACTGGTCATTCCCTTCTTCAAATTTAAATTTACTTTAAATCAAAGGGGAAAAATTCCAGTTGTGGTTATGCCTCCCGGAAGCCCTTTCACCAAAATGAAATATACTTATCCAAGTGTAGGAGTCATCCCCTTGTTCAAATTTAAATTTAATTTTCCGTGGGGTGTTTGTGCCCCCAACCCCCGGGATCTCCTTTGGTCAAAGTGAAATATACTTCTCCAAGTACCCTGGGTAATGTAGTTTCAGGATATATATGGTTATGAGGGTCTATCTCCAAAACCCTAGTAAGAGGAATTCGATAAAAAAAAAGCAAAAAAAAAACAAAAAAAAAAGCAGACAGACAGAGGCTACAACTTTATATATATTGATAACAATTATGATGACAATTCTTGCTTACGTTGTTTTCGACTGTAACTTTGAAAAAATTGCAATAACAGAAATCATTAAATCCTGTTTATTTCTGCTTTTATCGAGCAGCTTCGAATTAATACTTGTACGATTTTCTCTAGTGTAGTCTTTCCTTCTCTCTTTCTCCACATCTCTCTCTCTCTCTCTCTATATATATATATATTGCTCTCTTTAATCCCATACAACATCATGAGTTTTGCAATCCATTAGGGTCACCGCATGTACTGCCATAGCGGTGTAATGCTTGGCAAACTTGTCTCGCTAGAAGAGTTACGACTGAGTAGTGAGTTCGATCCTCACTGGGTGGCCCTACCTTTGGCCTTTTACGCTTGGAAAATCACTATGTGTGTGGAATTAATAATGGTACAGCGTTAGTATTTGAAGAAATGAATAAATATTAAACTTTTTATCCCACATTAGCTAAAAAGGCTTTATCCGTTTTATTGCAATTTTTTACTTCTTATTTATGTGAATTAGGCTTGTCAAGCCTAAATAACATCAAAAAATAAGAAGCGAGAAAGATTGCGCTGAACTGAAGAAGAAATGAGGGTCTGTTTATCGCACATTCGACCAAACATTGAAGAAATCATGAAAAAAAAAACAAAACACCAGGCAAACACTAAATAATCTGCACAAATACTTGAATAGAAACATTAAAATAAAGTAAGTTTATATTTGTGTATTTTTAAAGAAAATTTCTATCGTTTTATTTCATAACATTTAAATGTATACCCTTTAAAAATTCTGCTAAGTGTACCGTTGTATTTTCATTTGCTCCTAGGTGTGCCGTTGCTTTAAAAAGTTGAGAAACACTGTTCAGAACAAGATAACCTGATGAAAATCATCGTTCTTGAGGCTAGCTTTGAATTAAAAGTTTTCCTTGTCCTAGACTGGTTGTCATCCAAGGCAAAAGAGACCAGTTTATTCTGTTATTTAATCCATAGCCGGAGAATGATGGAATCATGCCTATTCCGAGGGCATTAGTGCGAAGTAAGCCAAACAAGACTTGGTTAGAATTTGAACTTAGTTTACTAATTGCACTGATAACCGCTGCTCTACCCACACGCAACTAATTTCATTAATACTTTTCATTCCATAAGGAAACAATTAGCGGAATGAATAAACAATTAGTGGAATTTTCTGTCAGTTGGTTACCTTTTTTTTTTAAATTCAACTTCATTCAAAGACCACAGCGCACATAACCTGACGTCGTACTGAATTTCTGTGACTGTATAATACATGCCTTGTCACAGCTGGTTTGGATTCAGCGTTGTTATTCTCTTAGACTGGTTTCCAACCATGGCTAGAGAACCCAGTCTATCCTGCTATTTAACCCATAGTGGGGAGAAGAAGTGATAGATTCATATCCTTCCCAAGGGAGCGAAAATACATATAACGAACCTAAGTGGAATTCGAACTCAGCTCAACGATTTCTCTTCCGGAGCCGCTAACCATGACACAAACAGCAAATCGTTGATAATTTACTGACCATCAATTGAAAACCGGTTACCCGGTAAGGGTACAAGATTTTTAATTTCTGACATTATCCAGAAAATGGTTGTTGGAATGGAACGTAACACTTTTAAACATAGAAGTCATACATTAAAATAAAATACTCATTAAAAAGGTAAAATTAGGATTTAAAACGCTTCTAAAATCTAAAAAAAGTGTTTGCATTCATATTATGAATAGGTTTAGGCGAAAGTCTTCGGCATGTAAAAGAAGATTTAGTTTTAAAGCATCATCAAATATCCAATGGTTTGCTAAACCTCACATTAATTATTCACACACTGTACGCACATAGAAATCTTGACACAAACATAGTTAACACTATATTGTGAAACACAGTGCGATCAAGCTTCATCAAAAGTTTGTCAAGCATGCACTTAAGTATACAAACAATAGCGATTAAATCCTACGCCCAACTCTAATAGACACTGTTCCTATCTTCACGCTCACTTCCAAAAAGACATTGACCATCTGCTTAGTGGCGAGAAACACTATGCGCCATATTCACTCGTCCAATTCACAAAACATTTTCAAGTTAAAGGCCACTAGCCAATGGCTATCAGGTTTAAACCAGTCGGGGACCGAGTCTGTCTTGTATGTCCAAATACCGTCTTTTACAACGGGCCAGCGCACTCTTCCTCCCCGGTAAGTGTACAACATACATATATCGACCGGTAAAAGGTGACCCTGACGCAAAGCTGCAACATCCATCAACCAGACAGTTTGGTGGCTTGACATTTTTGTATTCAGAAGCTCAAACGGCCCGAACTGGGAACCCCTGTGCTTCATAGGGTCGGGTGGGGGGAAGCTTCATTATTTCATATCTGCGTTTGGCATAGGTAAGAGCGGGGCCCGCAACACAATGGAACAGAGTGGACCCTGTTGGTGGCAAAGATGTTGCTAGGAGGGGGGGACACTTGACGAACAGATGTGGGTGGGAAGAATTTTCTTCTTGTAATTACTTGTTCGATGGCATTAATCTTATCTGCCGAGTGCTTTTGCCAGACAGAGGATGCAAGATCTGGGTTCAGTTTCACAATAGAACGAGGGAGAGGCTTTCGGAATCAGTGACGTGTAGCGACACAAACATAAGCCAAACAAGCTAATAGGAATCTTTTTCACCTTCTTCAATTTATATATATATATATATATATATATATATATATATATATATATATATATATATATATATTTGTGTGTGTATATGTGCATGTATGTATGCGATGTTATATGCCTCTACGCAACAATATCTCCTAAGGACAACTATTCATATATATATATATATATATATATATATATATATATATATATATATACATATATATATATATATATATATGTTAAGAGAGAGAGAGAGAGAGAGAGAGAGAGAGAGAGAAAGAGAGAGAGAGTTAGGGAAAGAGGGAGAGAGAGAGAAGCAAGCAAATACATATAAGCCCAAGCACACATTCACAGATTTTACATATATATATATATATATATATATATATATATATATATATATATATATATATATATATATATGTATGTCTGTGGGCGTGTGTGTGTAGTTGTATGTATGTCAAGTTATATATATATATAAGGTTATTACTGCGTCTACGCAAATATGTGTCATAAAATCAAGTATATATATATATATATATATATATATATATATATATATATTGAAACAGATATAAAGATATAAGTATATTAATGTGAATTAGTATGTAGATATGCAAGTACACATACGCATATTATATATATATATATTACAATATATATATATATATTACAATATGTCTATATATATTATGATATAATGTGTATGTAGATATACAAGTACACATGCGCATAGTATATATATGTATATATATATATATATATATATATATATATATATATATTATAATATTTTTGTTATAATAGATTATAATAAATACATTTTACAGCGCTACCCAAAAGTTTTCATGTTTCAATACTATGATTGTATCTCCTCGGATGATTCTAGATAACTTATCTAGCATTGCCTGAAGAAATGCAATCATAGTAATGAAACATGAAAGTTTTTGGGTAGCGATGTAAAATGTTTTTATTATAATCTTTTATAATAAATATATCATAATAATATTTTGTTCTACATTGTATTGACTACATTTTTTAAAAAGGAAATGCTACGAACTATGGATATTTAGATCTATCTATCTATCTATCTATCTATCTATCTATCTATATATATATATATATATATATATATATATATATATATATATATATATATATATGGCAAAATAAATATAAAAATACAAGTATATTAATTCAGTCATAGAACCACGTCAATACATATGAGATATGTAGATATACATGCACACATACGCAGCTTTTATATATATATATATATATATATATATATATATATATATATATATGCGTGTGTGTGTTCGCGTGTATGTATATATAAAATGCGATTAATACATCATGTTTATGTACGAAGGTTACACTCGATATATATATACACGTACACATATTGATCACCTAATTGTAAGATATATATAAATACATGCTAGTCTTCTATCTATCTATCTATCTATCTATCTATCTATCTATCTATCTATCTATCTATCTATCTATCTAGGTTGTGTCTCTATATTCTCCCAACTGTATGTATATACTAATGAAACTTGACTCTCTTTCTCTATTTAATTCTGTTCATATATATCTATCACTGCCTGTTCATATCTATCTATCTATCTATCTATCTATCTATCTATCTATCTATCTATCTATCTATCTATCTATCTATCTAATTCTGTTCATATCTCTCTCTCTCTCTATCTATCTATCTAAGTTATTATTTTATATTTAGCTAGATTTTGTCAGTACATAATTTCACTCATCTCTACTTGGTAAATATATTGACTTTCATCACACTTCGATCCTATAACGATACTTTGAATGTCTTTTGTAAACTTGTACCAAACTTCGTCCCATCATCCTCTGTGTGTTCTCAGCTTTTATTAATATCAATTTGTTAAACCCATTATGAAATCGTAATAATGGCTGTAAGAAGTGTTTGTTTTTGATTGGAAGTAGAAATTAATTGCTGATTAAATCTAATACAGTCATTAGTTCACGTGATAGATTACTTTTATAATAATGGTAACTCGTTAAGCGGAAATTTACTGCCTTGTTCTTTTAACCGCACTTGTGTAGGCACATGGACATATATGTATATACAACACCGCCCTGTATGGGAACGTTGAATGGGAGCTAATTTTATCGAAACTAAAAAGGACTTTTTTTTTTGCTTTGGTGCCATAGTCTAAACTATCAAAAGGCCGGCAAAAGTTCTTGGCGTTGCTTGGATCGATAAAAACATGACGTAAACTCACAATGAAAAATACTTAACTGCAGTGAAATGATCACAAATGCATACAAAGTACTGTAATTATTCGTGTATAATACTAGCACCTGTATAATACGCATCCTAATTTTAGTCTATGAAATTCTTGAAAAATGGCACCTATCATGGCGTATAGTACGCACTGGCGTCTTACAAATTGTTGCAACTAAATTTAACCCAAAATTTACATTTATTCCACATTTTTTTTCGGTGAGTATAAATTAATGTTTTGAGATATGACATTTACGCAGTATTTAGAATATACAATTCACACTGGTCCGTGGTCTTTTGAACAGGAGTAGAGGTTTGTACTTCGTTTTCTGTTTAGGATTGGGTTCCTGGTTACTTCTGAAGTCTACTTCAGTTCCATACCTTTAACGTCTGTGCCTAGATTTTGAAATTTTATTCATTATATAAATCTTAGCCTCTTCAAATCTGGAGTTAGCCATTTTCTTTCCAATCGTAGACCCAAGAACTTTATTTCTTGCCCTTTCTTACGCTAATACAATACAACACAGTAACCGTCTACCTTGAGTGACTCTTTGGCCTTATATTGGGTGACCACCAGATAAAAAAAAAACAAACAGCATACGGAAACGTCTACACAAAAAGACAACAAGCTTGTCCCGAAAATATACTTGCACTAAAAGGAAATAATAGACGAACAGAATTTGCCATTGGTTAATTTTTGTTTCTTTGTAGACAACAACAACATGAAACATTGTGAACGCATCTCTTCTAGATTTGATAACATTTATGAAAGTGTTGATGAAACGGTGAATAGGAAAGAGTTTTTCTTTTAAACATAAACAGAATTTGGTTGGGTTTTAAACCTTTTGTTAGATATAAATTGGTAGTAAACCATACGCATAAATTATTTTCGGTCACACTGTCCCGAATATAGCGACGCATTCCTCATAGGAAAAAGTGAATAGTACTTCTTTTGTATAATACACTTTGGGAACAAAATATTATTATACACGAGTAATTACGGTAACCTAATTTTCTTCATTTTTTTCTTACAGGAAAATTGTAAATTGAGTCTTCTTCTTTCTTTCTTTCTTTCTTTCTTTCTTTCTTTCTATCTATCTATCTATCTATCTATCTATCTATCTATCTATCTCAGTCTATTCATATCTATCTATCTATCTATCTATCTATCTATCTATCTATCTATCTATCGCAGTCTATTCATATCTATCTATCTATCTATCTATCTATCTATCTATAGGAGTCTACTCATATCTATCTATCTATCTATCTATCTATCTATCTATCTATCTATCTATCTATCGCAGTCTATTCATATCTATCTATCTATCTATCTATCTATCTATCTATCTATCTATCTATCTATCTCAGTCTGTTCATATCTAGAGAATCAATAACTACGCTGAAGTTGTTTAACTACACGACTAAAGATGCTATGTTTTACACACGGTTACAATTAATGGGGAGTCCCCCCCAAACGAATGCATGCGTGGTGGCAGAAATTGCCGAGTTCTCTTTATGAACGTTACTCGCCTCAGGGATTGACTTTCTTTTTGGAAGGTAAATGTGAAATGTGGTTTCTGTAGTGAGAACATTCTGCAACCATACCTGGAGGGCAAACGATTCGATATCCGTTACCGAGGACCTCATGCTAATATCAGTAAGAAGCATTTATTGAGGTCGGATCGAAGTCTTCCTCAAGGTGGGGACACTTTTAGTCACTAACATTTTTCTCTTCTTCTAGGCTGAATCTGTAAACCAGGGATGGGTTGAGATAAGAAACTGACAGTAACCATGCAGTACTGATTCCTTTGCTCACACTGAATCTGATACTTTCTTCATATATATATATATATATATATATATATATATATATATATATATATATATATATATATATATATAATAAAAAGGCTTAAACACTAATATTCCATGGTCATAATTTATTCCATTGGAATCGTAAATACGATCCAATTCATCAGACCTACAAAATTTGTAGGTCTGATGAATTGGACCGTATTTACGATTCCAATGGAATAAATGATGACCATGGAATATTAGTGTTTAAGCCTTTTTATTATATCCTTACTCTGTCCTCGACATTGAGTTCTACCTGGATTCTATCCCCTTGGAATTATTTTTTATACAAAATATATATGTATGTGTATGTATGTATGTATGTATGTATGTATGTATATATATATATTTATATATTTTGCATATGTATGTGTATATTTACCACTAATATTATCTATCTATCTATCTATCTATCTATCTATCTATCTATCTATCTATCTATGTAAGCAGTGTGTAAATAAGTATTAGCACTGAACAACGACAGAGTTTCATGCTTATAAGCAATTGTCAGGCCATATCACTCAAAACTTTACAGTGACTATATATATATATGTGTATATATATATTAGTTACCGGGGAATTAGGAGTAGGAAGGCCTGTTATTTTCGGTTTACTCTGCTATTCTAAAGGGACTAATTATGGGTCGGAAAATGTTCATTATTTGATTTTTGGATTTTCGTGTCGGATTTTTTGTTATTAATTATCTTGGTCATTAAGGGTTGGCTGGCAAGTTTAAATTTTATATTTAAGTCATTTGGTAATGGATCTTAAGTTTGCATTTCAGTATCTTTTATTTGTTACTAGCTTAAAAGCTACATTACGTTCAGACTTTTAAGCTATCTTTTGCGTAGGGCTAATTGTGTCTCCGATCCAAAGCTAAAGGGACCTCTGGTCCACCTTAGAAAACAGTAATGATAATTTTAAAGATATATTGAATTCCTCAATTCACTCAATGGAATTTCAAAACATCACTTTAATTCTGATACGGGTTATAAGTCTAGTCCACGCCAAAAGAGCTATTTGGGCCGAATGTCCGATTTAGGCTAAAAGACCTATTTGGGCCGAAAGTCCGATTGAGGCCAAAAGACCTATTTGGGCCGAAAGTCCGATTTGGACCAAAAGTCCTATTTGGGCCAAAAGACCTATTTAAGCCGAAAGTCCGATTTGGGTTAAAATACCTATTTGGCCCGAAAGTCCGATTTCGGCCAAAAGTCCTATTTGGGCCGAATTTCCGATTTCGGCCAAAATACCTATTTTAGCCAAAAGACCTATTAGTTCGATTTGGGCCAAAATAACTTTTTGGGTCAAAAGACCTATTTGGGCCGAAATTCCAAATCCGAAATGTCAAAGACTGAGTTCTTCAAATCACAAACTCTGCAAAACTTCAAAAGCTCACTTTAACTTTTAATTCCTTCATATTTTGAATAAATAAAATTGATTTTATCAATACTCAATGATTTAGAGATATTTTAAACTGAATTTAAAATAAAAAAAAATTATATGTACAAAATTTTTTGTGTTACTTTAAACTTTGTATTTATTTAACCGCCCCCCACGAGGTCAGGTTGTGACATAAGGTCGGTTTAATGTGGGGAGCCCGAGCGCGTACACCCGGGTTTGGAAAAAATGCCTGAGTCCACGCAACAGTCGGTTGTGCTAACCTCGGTGCGAACACCGATCCCTCTCTCTGGTGCATTGAAAGGAAGCGGCCTCGGGCAACTGTTACCCAGGGCCGGTACCTCTCAGTATAATATTCCTCAGTTGCGATTCTATCCTTTGACAGAGCTTGAGCGTACTCTGTCCAAAGATAGAGATCCAACTGAGAGATTATAGATATGATGTTGCAAACTACTCGAGAGCAATTTACAATTAAGAACTTTTTTTCAGTTGTTTTAAAATTTGAATTTTAAATGTTCACTCCGCACAAATCTTAATGCTGGACGTTCAGGTACAAAATGAAGGACAAATTTTCAATCCTGGATTCATCTTGATTCCAAACAGTTACAATATGTTTATGTTGAGCCTTACATAAAGGGGTTTCAGACACAGGGACGGACATTTGCCATTTATTTAGATTAATTACTTTAACTTTTTATTTATTCATTTAGAATTTGCTATGACTTATTAACGGAGATTAAATTAAAGGGTGCGATGGATATATTGTCGTCCAAATGGCACAAAAATGAAAATAACACTGACGTCTCATTTGAACAGATAGATTTCGTAAAATTACACAGGAATATCTTGAAGTACTAAAGAGTAAATTTATTCAATAAAATTGCCATTGGCTTCAACGACGGCCTCAAGACGACTTCAGAATCTTTTGAAACTCTTCTGGACGATCCCCTTGTTTATGTTGGAGAATGCTGCCATAATCCTTGCTTTCAGTTCATCTTTGTTGTTACAAGGAGTTTTGCCGGCCTTTCAATCAACTTCTCTTCTACACATAATAATCAAGGGGGTTGCAGTCTGGGAAGTTAGGTGGCCAGATGTAAGGGGTTTTGTGGTCGCTGAATTTGCCTGACAGCCATGACTGGGTTCTCCTGCTTGTGTGGCATGATGCAGAGTCTAGTTGCCAAACATAGAGTCTTCCAGCAGTTACCCTCTTAACCCAAGGCAGCACTACCACCCAAGAGCACATGATGTAGGCCCCGGGTTGAGGCTGAGGGAAGATGAATGGAGGCATAACGTCTCCATTAATAGTAATCTCTCTAAACACCATAATGGGGATTGGATATGGTATCCAACTTTTTTTTCTGAATCCTCTGCAATGTCCTCACCTAAACACTCTGAAATGTCCGTATTGGAGCTTCCGGCGCGAATTCCAAGCAGTACTGTACTTCATGCCATTTCTAAATTTTTGGCGGAGTGAATTGCGTCATAGTGCACTTTTTCTTACAGACGATGTCCAACTGACTCTACTGAGCAGTCGACAAAACCCAAAACGCGTTTGCCCGAAAGTAAAAATATAAAACAATTTACCTATCGCACCCTCTAGCTAGAGGCAACCGGACGTCTAGCCACACTGATGAGCTGTGATACAGCGAAACAGTCTATCTGTGGACGACAATATATATATATATATATATATATATATATATATATATATATATATATATATGAAGAAATATAGTTTTAAGGTGTGCTATATTTATGGGATAAAGTGCTCAATATCAGAGATAGAACGTGTGTAAATATAAAAGTGAACATTAAAGTCAACACTCAGAGGCGACAGACTGTTTGATGCTAGACGCAATCGTCAGGCATTTATATATATATATATATATATATATATATATATATATATATGTGTGTGTGTGTGTGTGTGTGTGTGTTTATGTGTCCGTGCGATTGTATAAAACACTTTCTGGTTTCAGTGAACTGATTTATAATCCAACGGACACCAACGGCTCTAATATATATATATATATATATATATATATATATATATATATATATATATATATATATATATATATACAAAAAGTGATTTATACCCACAGAAATGAAACATAGATTTAAATAAAACTGACGTTCAACACATTCTCAAAGGGGGTGGGTACGGTTGGCAAATTAGATAACAAACGAAGACACACTCAATATAATTGAATTGAGGAGCGAAAGTTGAAACGCCATTAAAAAGATAAATTTTAATTACACACAATTTAAATTCAATAATGGGGGGAGTAGATGAAAATAGGAAGTTTCACAAGAGTATAAAAAGGAAAAAAGATATTCACAATCCCCCGCAACAAACTAATTGTTTAGTATTAAATTAAATTTGGGAGATAATAATAACAAATATTTAAATATTTCTAGAAGGTTTGGAGTTGAAGGTAATTTAAATAAACATATTTTCAACTTTTCCAATATCACTTTGACCGGGATTGAACTGTCAGTTATTTCTCATGGTCTGGATTTCTGCATTCCACTTTCGAAAATCTCTAAGGAGCACATTTTTACTGAGTTTGAGATGTTGTACTCTTAATTATTTAAACATGTTCCTTTTTCTTCTGAAAAGTTTTCTGCAACTAAGGCCAGACTACTTGAATTAGCCAATGAATATTCTTTGCTTACTGCTAAGCGAGGTTTCCTTGCCTCGTAAGGTATTCACTTTCATACTATCAAATCATTAAAGTCAACGGACGAGATTTCAGGATTATTTATTCCAAAATTCTCTGGAGAATTAAATAGAGCTGTTTTTTTAGCTTCTATTTTTGAAACATGAGAACTCTTATGTAGCGATGGAATCATATTTTTAAAAATAATTATAATTTAGGCTCTACTTATGCATTGAGCACTTTGGATTATTATTTTTCTGTATATTTTCACACACACACACACACACACACACACACACACACACATATATATATATATATATATATATATATATATATATATATATATATACATAACATTGTCAGTCCTACCATAGTTAGCTAACCAGTCTAGTAATCTATTGCTAGAGTCTTTGGCTATAAATATTATTAATCTTAGGTTAGTAAATATCCATGAAGATCAAAATATATATATCAAAATCTTTTTAAACTTAGGAAAGGCCCATTGCTGTTTATTAGACATTTCAAACTTCATGGTCCTTAGCGCATTTGTTGGACAGTTCTCTTGCATGTGGGAATCTGTAACTTTTGTGTCTAATTCATCATTGCTATGGCACTAGGGATGTGTTCTAATCAAACAGTACCTATACATTATGTGGTGGAGTTTGTACTTAAACAATTAAGTAATTAATATCTTGATGCTGTTTCTGCAATCCAAAGGTTGTCCCTAAAGTCTGGACACTGAAATAAAAATGCATCTTCTCAAGAAATGAAATTTTCAACAACATTCTATTGAATTGGAACATTAACAAACGCCATCTTCAATATGATTTCCATCATTTGTCATGCAAAGGTGGATGCATTTTGCAAGATTCACGTCAACTCGATGCAATAACTTCATGTTGCCGTCAATTTTAGCGCATTCACCCTTTATGCGTTCAATCAAGTGCGTTGCATCTGTGATCTTCATTGAGTACAACTTCTCCTTTAGCATACCCCCCAAAAAGAAGTTAATTCTTTCTTCTTTGGAAAAAGCGATGTTTAATCTGCGGAGATGAAAAATTTAGAGTTAATGAGATTTTCTATGTGTCCAGAATTTAAAGATACACCCTGTATTAGTTAGAATTCAAAAATGAAAATAGTGAATTTTGAGCGACGTAAAACTGCTTTTCGCATTGATCACAGATTTTCATGAAATTTAAATCTGAAATATTTCAAAAGCCTCGAACATTTATTTAAAATTAATTCATTGTTATTTCAATTATTTTTCTAAAAGTATTTAAAAAAATATTTTGTCCAAACTTCTTTCTGACAATGTTTTAGATGAAAAATCTTTATTTAAGTTCAAACATTTTTATTTAAGAGGAAACATCTTTATTTTCACAATGTAAAATGTTATCAAGAAAAAATAAAACTAAGACTTAATTATATGAGCAAGAAATCGATTGGCGAAAGATGGAGACGGTCTACCCAAACATTATGCCCCTCAGCGGAACAATAAAAACAGCTATAACAAGTTTTTGAGTAGATAAGGGGTGGGAAGGTTTATCATTGATAATTTAATATGATAGGAAGGAAGAAAGAATGAAAGGAGGAAAAGAGATAACGAAAGGAAGGAGCGTATTAAAGAGAGGAAAAAAAGAAAGAGAAAATAAAGAGAAAGAGAAAGACAAATAAATAATAAACAAATAAAAAAAAATGAAACCGATCGAAAAAAATGAAAGAGAGATGCTTAAAGGAAAAGAAAGGAAAAACAAAAATGAAGGAAAGAGAAAAAGGAGAATGAATGAAAAAATAAATGATTAATAAATGAAAAATATGAAGAATAATGAATGAATGAATGAAAATTCTGGAGTGAATAAGAAAAAAAATAAGAAGAATGAAATAAAAACAAGTATTGAAAGAGAAAGAAATATCATGGCTATCGATGAAGAAAAGGAGAGGAGAGAAAAAGAAGTGAATGTAAAGAGGCAGAAGAAAGAAAGTTAGATAAAAAGAGAGAAAGATAGAGATAAGGAAGGGAGAAAGAGAGGAAGAGGGAGGAAGAGGGAGGGAGAGAGAGAAAAGATCAGAGGAGGAAGGGTGAGAAAGAGAGAAAAGAGAGCAAGAAATAGAGAGAGAGAGAGAGAGAGAGATGAAAAAAGAATAAACAGAAATAGAAAGTAAGCGAAAGAGACCTAGTGAGAGAGATGAGAAAGACAGAAAACGAGTGAAAAAAGAAAAAGACAAAGGTAGAAAGAACAGAATAGAGAGAGAGAGAGAGAGAGAATAGAATAAGAAAGAGAAGAGACAGGAGCATGCAAAGTGAGATTCAAGATAGAGACAAAAATGAGAGGAATAGAGAGAAAGAGACGCATAGAAAGAAAAGTGCTTAAGAGAAGGAAAAGACAAAGCCAGAAAAGAGAGAAAAACGTAGAAAGAGGAGAAAGTGTGTGTGTGTGTGAGAGAGAGAGAGAGAGAGAGAGAGAGAGAGAGAGAGAGAGAGAGAGAGAGAGAGGGAACAGTGGCGAAAGAAGAGAAAGGGAGAGATAGATAGAAAAGAAAACATTGAAAAAGAAAGAGAGAGAGAGAAAAAAAGAGACAGAAAAAGAGATGAAAAAAGAATAGACAGAGATAGAAAGACAGCGAAACAGAGTAAGTGAGAGAAATGAAAGAGACAGAAAAAGAAAAAAAAAGAAAAAGGCTATGGTAGAAAGAACAGAATCAGGGAGAGAGAGAGAGAGGATAGAATAAGAGAGAGAAGAGACAGGAGAATGCAAAGTGAGATTCAAGATAGAGCCAATAATGAGAAGAATAGAGAGAAAGAGACGCATTGAGAGAAAAATGCGTCAGAGAGGGAAAAGACAGTAGAAAAGAGAGGAAAAAGATAGAAAGGTGAGAAAGAGTGAGATAGAGAGAGAGAGAGAGAAAGAGAGAGAAAAAGAGAGAAGGTAACAGTGACAACAGTAACGAAAAAAGGATCAATAAGAACAATAATAGAATGTATAAAATGAAATGACAACAAAAACAAAAACAAAACATCCCGTTGTAAACGCTGATTCTATAAGGTTAAATTTTATTAGGCGAGTAAAGAAATTGTCTTTTTTATTTGTATTCATTTTTATTTCGTTTATC
This sequence comes from Acanthosepion lycidas, assembly GCA_963932145.1. Lineage (NCBI taxonomy): Eukaryota > Metazoa > Mollusca > Cephalopoda > Sepiida > Sepiidae > Acanthosepion > Acanthosepion lycidas. The sequence continues at coordinate 1,425,331 of OZ010600.1, forward strand.
GTCAGTTTTTAAAGGCTTCGTTTCCTTCTTTTCATTTATTACAACGCAATTCTTTCATCTCTGTCCATTTCTCTCTAAGGTTAGTTTTGTCATCGATGATTTTTCATCATTTAGCAAAAACAATTATTTTTCACGCGCGTGTTTACTCATACGTTTGGATATTAAGATATATTTTGACATGTCGGCATCATCCACGCATATAAAATGACTTTTTTTTTTCTAAAGAAACTTTTAACACGATTTTATAGAGAACAAGTTTTATCGATCCTTGATATTAACAGTTTATGAAAAGAGACAGAGCAGTTCTCGAACTTTTAGAACTTGTTAGATATATTTCTGTATCGTTATCTAACATCATACGGGCCTAGACACTACATAAAATCATGACTTTATTTTACTATAATTTTCTTTGTTTTATCTCATAATATGTCTGGTTCCCCAAACAAAGCCGTAACCAGTTTTTCGTCTTAGAAAACTGGCTTATAACTAGTGAATTTATAGTAAATTTTCCCTTTTATTTACCTTATTGTTCCATATGGCACTTCGAAGGACATCTTATAAAACCGTTTCTTAAACAATACTTTCGAAAATCCAAGATAGGTATGTGTTCTTTTCCTTCAAATCTTACTGCTGCAATTTCATCAGTTTGACATGCACTATTCAGAAGCTATAAATTAGTACTTCTACAACTGCATTTTAGCTCCCCGCCATTTGAGCAAATGTTTAATATTTTATTATGTATTCTTATATATTTATCGACGTTAGGCATAACATTTATTTTTAAAGTATTCGTACTGAAAATACTGTATAAAGCAAATTCTTTTAGGAAATTCTTGTTTTAATAATTTAAAGAGTTTCTCAACAGTTTTTGTTTCAAAATTAGTGTCACGAATCGCATAGTCTTTCTTCTATAATTTTCATTTTTAATGGAATTGTTTATATTTAAATTTATTTAAATTTCAAAACCTCTTCATGCCCTTCTGAAACCATTGCCGCTTCATAATCATCCTTCAATTCATTCGTATATTAACGTTTGACTACCCAGTCGATAGTTTGTATTCTATACTATTACCTATATTCGTTAGCTAGGCTTTGTACTTATATAAAACTACCAGTATAATACGTCTTCGACCTGGTCTTTCATTACTGGGAATTTTTGCCGTTCAATTAGAGCAGTTTAAGTTTAAGTTAGCCCACCTACCAACAATTGGGTGCAACTGAGGTACATCCCCAACTTAGGGGTTAACAATTTGAATAGGGGTGGCCCTGCGTTCTCAATCTTGCAAGGAAGGAAACTCTACCATGGCCCGTCATAATAATAATAATATATGATAATTTTTATTTATAATATAATTTTTTTTATAATTCTAATAATCTTTTGTGTTAGATTTCAACCTTCTAAATTGATTGTACGCCATTTTTTATAGACACTAAATTTTGCCTTTGATTTTTGCGCAAAGTGTAAAAAATCAGTTTTTTGGTTGTAATTTTTTCCAGCCAATTTGGACTCAAAACCGGCACTGAAGAATTTTCTAGCAAACAAAAAAAAAAAAAAAAAAAAAAATCATCGAAGTCGGATGAAAACTGGAAACGCATAAACAATATACGATCACAAACACAGACATATACATACACACGCACATACATACACACACACATTTTGAGAACTATAGATATAGAAGATACAGTAGAGGCTTCCTCTATGATCTTATTTATGTACATCTGGTTTAACGTATAAACATTGAATCACCCAATAGCTTGACTGAACCTCTATTTTTATTTCCTCCCCCTTAACCATAAGCCCAGCATCTCGCTGGAGTCCATTATCTTCATTATCTATTACTTTATGATATTATGTAAAATATGCAGACCGACTAATTCAGTGTCTTCGACTTCGTCATGTGAACCCATAGGGACATCAAAGTTGTTATTAACACCTTTCTCTGGAACCGATTGCTTAGTAGGAAATCTATGATCAGATGCAAAATAGCTACTATAGGGACACTGCCTTTCATATCAAATTTTGGGCTGCTGAGTGTTGCGTTGAGGAAGAAGATCATTGGAATTTTCATCTTATAATATTCATTTTTACTATAAATATTTAGAATAACTTATTTGGTGGTATGATATTTTATTATGCAACTGTTGTAACCTAGGGAAGGTTACTGAATAGAATAATCAGACGAAGGTTGGTAATGAACGACAATACTTAGGACAAGAACAACACATATAAGATTCGCCAGCGGCGCATAGAAGTAGTCAAGTGCTAGAAGTGAGTCAAGTGAATTCCACAATAAATCTCCAACTGCAGGATATCTACCAACCGCCCTACACGGTCAGATGTGGCACAAGGCCGAATGTAATGTGGAGTATCCGAGCCCGTAGGCTTGGCTAAAAATTCTCCGTAGACCCCGTATAAAACGGGGTTGTGTAGCCGTTTCCCGAGACAAGACTCTACCCTTCGACATAACATTGTCTCGGGATCCTCTCTGCCCGGAGGCAGAGCGTTTGACCAGCACAGCTGTAGACGAATCTCCAATTACCGACCAATACCTACCAACCGCCCCACGCGGTCATATATGGCACAAGGCCAAATTTAATGTGCGGTATTCCAGCCTGTAGGCTCGGCCAAAAATTCCCCGTAGACCCCATATAAAACGGGGTCGGGTAGCGGTTTCCCGAGACGAAACCCTGGCCTTTGACATAGCCTCCTCTGGAGATCTTCTCTGCTCGGAGACAGAGAGTCTGACTAGCACAGCCGGAGACGAATCTCAGACTGCAGACCAACATACAGTATTTACTACTGCATTTATGTGAATTGGGACATACCCATTATCAAAATAAGAATAAGAGAAAATGTCTGTAAGAATGTCATGAATAGAGTTTTGAGAGAAATTAAAAGCGTAATAAGAAAGGTCAATCGATCAGCAAGAAAATGGCTTTCGCCAATATGAACACAGAAAAATGTAAGAAAATTGGTTAGAGACATAAAAACAATCAAAGTATCGTCTTAAAGCGATAAAACCTAAAAGACGTGACAAACTACACCCTTTAAGCAAACATTGCAAAGCAAATTGTATGGGTAGAGGAAAACAGTAATTAAAAGCAGAACGAGACGTTGTGTCTTCATGGAAATTAAAAGCCAAGACAACTTATAAAACTGCAGTGTGTGTGGGGGGGAGGGGAGAGTAATATTTTCGATTCGTATTTTAAGGAGTAAAATTAATATGTGTTTATATTTCTGAGATGAGTAACTATTTACACTATTCACATTACCTTCTCTAGGTGATTCCAGTCACCCGAAGAAGGCCGGAGCGTACAACGGCCAAAACGTCGTGAATATGACAACAAAGATGATGACAATATTCCGAACACTGTAAATACTATAAATAGTAAAAGTCGATGAACGTCCTGGGTATGACGATAAACTACAACCGCGTCCTGGGGATGGCAATAAACTACATCCAACAGCAAGGCCTCAGATAATGTTTTCGGAACAATAATGTTGCCAGCTATCCGTTTTTGAAACAATAATGTTGCCAGCTATCCGTTTTTGGAACCATAATGTCAGCTATACTTTTTTTGAAACCATAATGTTGCCAGCTATACGGTTTTGAAAACATAATGTTGCCAGCTATCCGTTTTTGGAACAATAATGTTGCCAGATATAAGTTTTTGAAACAATAGTGTTGCCAGCTATAAGTTTTTGAAACAATAGTGTTGCCAGCTATACGTTTTTGGAACCATAATGTTGCCAGCTATACTTTTTTTGAAACCATAATGTTGCCAGCTATCCATTTTTGAAACCATAATGTTGCCAGCTATATGTTTTTGACTTTTAAAGTCCCTCAAAATCATTTTCGGCATAAAGTGACCACTAAGTTTGAAATGCCATTAAACAAAACAATTAATCAATCAATCAAGAACATGAAGAAATTATTTGCAAAAACTGAACCAAAAATTATGTTGGATTTTCTAAAAAGAATTTCGTCTCTTATCAAAGATGTAGACTGATGTGTAAACAACATATCCTACCTTTTACCATTTTGCAAATAAAATGTCCTTATCAAATGGAAATTCTTGACTTAAACAAAGATACCTAGAATTATTTTGCAGCGTACAAGCAAATGAGCTCTAGCTTGCTAAAAATGTTCCATACAAAATAGGCATTTAAAATTCATATAAACTGGATTTGGCATTAAATAACCCACAGTGGTTGATATGCCATAAAACCCAAACATACAAACAAACAAACAAAAGTCGATGAATACGATTTTTTTGTGGTACAGACCCCAACAACAAAAAAATCTTAGCCTAAAATGTAAATTCAGCACAAAACCTCATCAGATTTCGCACATTTGACTATTTCCCTGTTTGTTAAAAACATTTTCAAATGCAACTAATTAACAGAACAGAATGGGTCCAAACCTCTACAGATATTAATCGAACAGAAAACTAATATTCCATCATTAAAAGAAACGTATATGAAAATGAAAAACAAAATTCAATCAAAGATTTCTGGAACGAGATAAAAAAAATTGCTGCAAGTAATTTTAAAACCAAACGTGTATAAATTTTACTAAAATGATTAAAAAACTGATGAAGGTTATAGAATATCAAGGAATTGTAAAAATTATTCTACATATGAGGTTAGGGCAAATCTAATTAGATTTTAGTTGGAGTGTGCAACGTAACGACTATAAATGACTTCATTTATATAAATACGATAGGACGAAAGGAAAGTCGTTAAGTTGCTTCTGTTTTCGCATATTTGAGGAAATAATGAATAAAATTCATGGTTTCAGACAGGAATCATTCTCATTGGGCAAAGCGAGTTGCAATTGAAAAATATAAAAAAAAAAAGTTTTCACACACACACACATTGATGATGACCATTTCACCTTGCAAAATTAAAATTAAATTACAAGGATTTTCAAATTTTCAAAAAGAAAAGCACAAAATAAAAATATTTTAATCTTTCTTGTTAATCTGATGGATTTGAAAATCCTTGTAATTTAATTTGCGCAGTCTTAGTAAATAAAATGTGCACTCCGGCAGGGCTCGAACTTACGTACCCACTTGTGGGAGGAAACCACCGTTTAATCCGGTGTGCCTTATATTCGGATACAGAGAAAGAACAGTCTGGCAGAGAATCTATTTTCTGTTTTAAGGAAAGAACATTTCCTCGTTCTGATTTTTTTTTACCGAAATCCTTTATCTGCTCAGATTCGGTATCCGAATCAAAAACAATTTCAAATACGAATATCCACTAAAATAACGTTTGAAGTAATCAAAATTTTGGATAAAAAAGAAACACATTAATTCTTTATATACATATATATATATATATATATATATATATACAACGTTATATGCCTCTACACAAATATATCTCTTAAAGACAACTATTCATATATATATATAAATCTAGTGAGCCAGAAAAACCTACCCAGGTTTCATCTAAATGGATCGTCAGGGAAAGCCGACTTTCCCTGACGATCCGTTTAGGTGAAACCTGCGTAGGTTTGTCTGGCTCACTAGGTTTATCTAGGTCTGCACTACGGTTGTATCGAGCTCTTTTGTTAGTTGTTTACTCGTGTCGGGGTTTTTTCTTTGGGCTTCAAACCTGTATCTGTGCGATTTTTTTCGACAGACTTTCACGTTTCTAGCTCTTTCTTTTTTTAAAACCTTTTTTCCCTCGAGATTGATTTGATTATTGGCAAATCAAAAATTCGAAGGTTTTTCGAAACGAGTATAGTTACCTATATCTGTATTTATGTATATATATATATATATATATGTGTGTGTATATATGTATATATATATAGAGAGAGGGAGATATACATACATACATACGTATATAAAGTTAAATATATAAGTATATTAATTGATTCATAAAAGCAAGCAAATATATATAAGCACAAGCTCATATTCACGGATTTTACGTATATGTGTGTGTGTAGATGTATGTATGTCAAGTTATATATATAAGATTATTACTCTGTCTAAGGATATATATATCATAAAATCAAGAATTCCTATATATATATATATATATGGATATAGGTTTCCCCTATCTATCCGAAAATAAGACCTTTGTATTCCTATAAAATATTTGGCAAATGTCGTAAAGTGCAAAAGCAATTATGATTATATATATATTTTGAGCGTTCCCAGACTTCAACCTGAAAAATAATGTGTCAGCCTATTTCAATGTCGACGTTCTTACACAGCTGTAGGAGATGTTAGAAATTAGAAATAAAACAATATACTTGACTTACGCATCCCGTAAGTAGACATGGCAGGGATCCAATTCCCGTATCAGACTCTATCAAAAGACTCTGGGATATGTTTGATCTATTGCTCGCAACAAGCCACAATGATACATTGGTTGTCCAAGACTCAATGATTCGCTGTCTGTATTCTCAGTAACGAATTACATTGTATTTCCCAAGATATACAACAGTAATACCTTGTCTACCGAAATCTTAGGGATCCATTATTAGTCCTCAAATTAAGTGATCTATTGCAGAGCTTCATTGTTTAATCTAGACCTTACTAACCATACACTGCTTAACGTCACAGTGATCTATTAATTCGCCCTAAATCTCAAGGATCAATAATCCATTGATATCCAGAATCGTCACTGATCCATAGTGTTTACCAAGTGTCAGTGATACATTGCTTTCCAGCGTTCAATGTTCCATTATCTGCCACCAGCCACAGTTACCTTGTACCAAACGTCAGTGGCCTATAGTAGCGATCCGCTATCTTTCACGAGCCTCTATGATCAACTACCTGCGTTATTCAACCAGAAATTAGCCTCGGTTCTCCATTATAGCAAGCTTTAGTGACCACTGAGTAACCCAGCCAAAGTGGTAAGCAGTAACAATCTATTTCTTCTATCAAATCTTGTGACATTATCTGAAACAAGCAAGAGTGATCCCTTACTTGTTCCATGCTTCAATGTTCCGTTAATCGCCCCAAGTTACAGTATTGCATTAACTAACCCATTCTAATGGATGCAATCATCCATTGGACGCTTCAAACCTCGGTGATCAAAATCTTCTCTGTCTGCCCCCGTCTTGGTGATCCACAAAAACCCAATGATCTATAGCAACCAGCAAAAATGTTCCTCTCCTGGTTCAGTGATTCATGGAATGTGCCAAGCCACATTGATCTAATGCAACAATTTATTGAGTGTAGGAAACCTTATTGAATAGTGACTACTTCAAATGTATGCACTCTATTGCATGTACAAAGCAACAGTGATCCAATTCAGTGATCCATTGCATGCTACAATATGCAACATGCGTCAGTGATCCAGCCCTTAGCTTCAGTAATTACCTTCTGCCAAGGATTTGAGACGTATTACTTTCTCCAAGTATCTGTGATCCATTTCTGGAAAATACGGCATTGGGACTTCCTGTTTCAACTGAATACATCTCCATCGGCATGTCTGTGTGCGTTTTTGCATGCTTTAATTACCGACGAAGATTTGCTTAGATAAAAACGAAAGAATGATTTTTTTTTAATTACGATTTTCATATAGATATTAGATGCTATTTCGCACAGGCATCACAACTTATTTTTAGCATGCATTTTACTATGGCTTGATCAAACAGATAATAAAATAGATTGATTTATTGTATGTTGATTGCACACACACGCGCACGCGGACTCAAACGTAGACACATATATAAATATAAAAAGTGTGGACATAAAAATATCATTGTACGTTGACAGGCAATTTCACGCCTGGAGCGTTCATCAGACATGTGTATAACGTTTGATACACACTTAAGACGTGAAACTATCAGTCACTATGAATTGTTGATTTCTATGCCCACACTGTTTTTATCAATAAAACGTCTATCCCCAATTGAGAACACTTCAACGATAAATATATATCGAAAGTAACACACACAAACATACACACACACACACTCTGTTTCTCTCTGTCTCACATACACACACATATACATATATATGTAAATACAGGTTTTATTGAATAATATAGACATGTGTTTCATCTCAACACAATCAGTTTCAAATAATTGTGGATCCAAATGCCGTTATTTGAAACATAATGATGTTTGGTAACTTTTTACTTATTATTTCTTATTAATTAATGATGTGGGGCCAAAGTCGGGACCACAGAAGGAAAACAAGGAAGACGGATTAGACGTAAGAAAGATATATTAACAACAGGTTACAGAGATAGTGTAAGCGGAGCTTACTATATGTTAGTGTCTAATACGCGGCTCTCTCTGACTCTGTGTCTCTCTCTCTAGAGTGTTGTGTCGCATACTTAATATAGACTTGGAAGAGTCTATTGTGTAGGTAGTTCCGGTCTCACAATAATTAATTAATAATTTGTTGTTGATTATTTTTATTATTAATATTTGCATATGTTTATCCGTGCATTCGTTTTTTGTCCATTTACTTTATTTATTTAGATTTTTTTCAGGGGTTGGTTAAATTATTTGTTTTGTTTCAAGTATATTATACTATCTGCCTTATATATAGTGAATATATCTACTTTATAGGGCATAGATCTGCCATATATATAGTGCATAGGGCTGCCTTATATATAGTGAATATATCTGCCTTATATATAGTGCATAGATCTGCTTTATATATAGAGAATATATCTGACTTATATATAGTGCATAGATCTGCTTTATATATAGAGAATATATCTGCCTTATATATAGTGCATAGATCTGCTTTATATATAGAGAATATATCTGCCTTATATATAGTGCATAGATCTCCCTTATATATAGTGCATAGATCTGCCTTATATATAGTGAATATATCTGCCTTATATATAGTGCATAGATCTGCTTTATATATTAGACAACAGGAAAGAATCTGTATAAAAAATAAGTAGGCACAATATATCTATATTATTCAGTAAAACATGTCTAAATTAAGATATGGTACCTAAATATATATATATATATATATATATATATATATATATATATATATATATATATATATAGATAGATAGATAGATAGATAGATAAAGAATCATTGTTGAAGCAGTCTGGACACCAGATGTATATTTACAAGTGTCTTTTTTGATCGGTCAAATATTGGTTTTGGTCTGCGGGATAAGTTCTCTAAGCCTGTCTCTCTGACTGGACTTAATTGGGGTCAGGCTAAAGGCCGGAGATTGATATAAAACTCACGTCAACAGGTGGCTACATTCTGACCATAAATAAATAAATAAAAACGTGTGGTCCGTCATTTCCAGCTAAAGTTGTCTGTGGCCACGCCCTAACCTTTTCTTCGTCATTAATCTTTCTTTTACTTATTTTAGCTCACGTTGGTAAAACAAGGGAGGGGGCGAATATAAGTCTACCTGTCAGTTGACTTGAAGAACAGAGTGTGAGTAAACTGAATGCTTATATGTTTACTCGTTGAATTTCATACATATCCATCATTCATAAATGCTTATATGTGTAACGTCCAAAAGAAAAATACTTATATATATATATATATATATATATATATTGCAATGCGCTCTCTCATCATTGCATATAGTCATCTGTGTGTAGAATATAAGATAAAAAACATATAAATTATGTCATATATAATAATAAATACATGATGCATTCACACACATTATATCTTTTTATTATAAAGGTTATATTTCTTTGATACACGCGTTTGAAAAAAACCCCCAAAAGATCCCAACTTTTTTTTTTTAATTATTAAACAGAATAATTGACGTGTACTGGCCAGGGTTTTTCGTGATTCTTTTTATAAAAAAATTATGCCCATCGGTATATTTCGTGATTTCACCCCCGTCACCTTATACAGAGAAAAGCAATCCATAGCCCTACATATATTCAAAGGACGACTCAATTCAACTTTCGAAGAAAGAACAACTCTCACATCTACTAATTTCATTTTCCTACCCGATTTTCAAACAATTATCTAATTTTTTGTTATATATATAAATATATATATATATATATATATATATATATATATATATGTGTGTGTGTGTGTGTGTGTGTGTGTGGAAAAAGTTATAATTGATCCAACGAGAGAAAAATGTATATTTAAAGAAAAAGAGAGAAACCGTAAACGTTTTTGGCTCGAATGTTGGATTTGTTTTAGTGTATATATTATATTTTATTCTTCATATTTTTGCTACACGTGTTCATGGTCCCGTAACCTTATTTAGGCAAATTAAAGGATATATATATATATATATATATATATATATATATATATATATATATGTGTGTGTGTGTGTGTGTGTGTGTGTGTTTCTGTAGTTCACTGCTACCCAGCAAGTAGAAAATTATTTTTCTCCTGATGATGGCCATGTTGGCCGAAAGTAGTCGAGGAATCTAAATGAAATAATAACATCAAACGATATTAATATAGAACCCAGTGTGTCTGAAGATTTTAATTTTTTTATATTATTTATTGTTCAATATATATATATATATATATATATATATATATATATATATATATATATATGTGTATATATATATATATATATATATGACAATAGGAAAACTGTAATAGTTGCCGACGCTTTTCGTCCAATGTTGATTTTCTATATAACTATTACAGTTTTCCTCTTGTCATTTATATTTATAAATATTGTCTACAGGTTAACTCTGAGAAATTTATATATATATATATATATATATATATATATATATATATATATATGTAAAGAGAAAAGGAAAATTTATCTTATTCGTGGCGTTTCGTCTTCTGATGGACTTATAATCTTTATGTAAGGATTTTATTTTGCAAATCTAAACAGAAACTGTCGTTATTTTAAGATTGTTCCTAAAAATCCATCAGTCAAGATAAATTATGGATATGATATAATTTAATTTTTAATAAATGAAAGTGAGTAAATTTTGTCATTGATCAATTTTGTTTTTATAATGTAATTATTATATATATTATTTTAGCATATATATATATATATATATATATATATATATATATATATATATATATATATATATATATATATATATATATATATATAATCAATCTGCGTACGTATTCATTTATCTTCATATACAGGGTACCTCTTCTACTCAAATAGATTTCTATCTCTTACTTCCAGACAGTGAAACTCCCTTCCTCTTACTTGCTTCCCTGATAGCTATAATCTCCAAATATTCAAACGTAATGTCAATGGCAATCTTCTGTTGCCTTGCTCCTGATCGCCGTCCTGCCCTTTATCCTTTCTCCAAACACCCCTCTTTACTCTTGCTGCCACTTTCTGTAACCCCTTGCGCACCAGTAGCATCGAGCCTTGCTTGGGGCGATATAATTTAAAAAAAGAAAGCGATTAGAACTTATCTCAAAATGCAGACACGAAATCAATCTTTGATTATATTCCTTAAAAATCGAAAACTACAAACGAAACCTTGCAAAATACCACTTCGAAAATACAAATATATGCATTATAAATAAAGCAGATCTATGCAATATATATAGCCAGATCTATGCACTATATATAAGGCAGTTATATGCACTATATAAAAGGTTGAACTATGCGATATATATAAAAGTCAGATATATGCACCACATATAAGGCAGATATATGCATTATATATAAGGCAGGTCTATGCAATATATAAGGCAGATCTATGCACTATATATAAGGCAGATACATGTAATGTACAAAAGGCAGATCTATGCACTATATATAAGGCAGTTCTATGCACTATATATGAAGCAGATAAATGCACTATATATAAGGCAGATTTATGCAATATATAAGGCAGATATATGCAATATATATAAGGCAAATGTATGCAATATATAAGGCAGATCTATGCAATATATATAAGGCAGATCTATGCAATATATATAAGGCAGATCTATTCACTATATATAAAGCAGGTATATCCAATATATATAAGGCAGATAGTATAATATACTTGAAACTAAACAAATAATTTCACCAACCCCTGAATAAAATCTAAATAAATAAATAAAGTAAATGGAAAAAAATGAATGCATGGATAAACATATGCAAATTTTAATAATAATAATCAACAACAAATTATTAATTAATAAGAAATAATGAGTAAAAAGTTACCAAACATCATTATGTTACAAATAACGGCATTTGGATCCACAATTATTTCTACTCAATAGCCTCGTGAATAGTTTGAAACATAATCGTTACCACACACACAAATTAGGATACTACAATAGACGTTGCTACCCATAATGCACCTTTGACCAGAATATATAAATAGTCGAACCAAATCACAGCACATATGGCCTGAAGATTGCGTTCAAGAAAAGCAGACTGTCGCTTTGACCCCAATTTCCACAAATGTATGCGTGTATGTAGGTATATGCAATTTAGCAGCTGTGTTTATGTAGACTGTATATTAGTTCTTCATATGTGTTTGGGTAAAGGTTTCTTGACGTAAAATCAACTATAAAGTTGTACGGACATAAATTTCATAAAAAAAAGCTCTTTTTCGTAATAAAATAAATTCATTCGCCAATACACGTCCTAATTTAGTTACGAATCTATCTATCTATCTATCTATCTATCTATCTATCTATCTATAATAAAACAAACTCGACACACGTATATTTCTGTCTGTTAGTGGTTGTGGGTATCAATTCATTTCTTTTGTGTTAAAACGAATCATTTCACTGCAAAAATTCGCCTATTTATCTCAGTTGTCTCGTATTCATCAACGTCATTCCGTTCATATCAATCTTATTTATCAATCATCCCACTGGTCTATCGATCTGGATTAGCCGATAAATATCTATTGATTTTTATATGTATCAGTTAACCTAATCCCTACCATATATTCAGTACAGCCGTATACGTTTGTCCATCGGCTTATCGATCATTGTGATGGATACTGTGTGTCTCTCTTTCACTCTATTCATTTCGGGACACACACACACACACACACACACACACACACACACATATATATATATATATATATGATAAAAATACAGTAAAAATGATCAATACCGGGGATAGAGCATGTGTAAATATAAAAGTGGACACTGAGGTCAACACTGAGTGGCGTATGCTTATTTCATGCTTGAGCACATTCACCCATATATTTATATATTTATATATATATATATATATATATATATATATATATGGTATGGACATACAAATCACCACTTCGTAATGACTGTCCTTTTCACGCCTTAAGCGTACATCTTACGATATTTTACACATAAACAGTCTGATGATCTTTTGATGTCAAGACATTGCCAATCAACCTGCACTGTTGGTTTCACCTTTTCTTTTTATATTCATCATACTTCCCCAATAAAGAAACCAAATTTTAAACAACACACACACACACACAGACACACACACACACACACACACACACACACACATATATATATATATATATATATATATATATATATATATATATATATTAGCTAGGAAAAGGCAAAATTTATATGGCATTTTTATAAAAAAGCTAAAAAAGAACAACCGGTTAAGTCCCAGGACTTAACAAGTTTATTTTTCTGCGAATAAAAATATAAAACCGTGTAAATTAAATTAATGAATCAAATGGAAAAAAATGAATTTCAAGAAACTAGTATCCAATAACATTCAAACCCAGTAAGCATTCCTTCTGTTTACAAAGGGAAGGCCCACGGGATCTGATATACAAGGACTCTAGAACCTTGAAATATTGAGTGGGACGTCTATAAAATCGAAAAACGGTCCGCACTAAAATTAACCACACATTTCCTGCTATTTATTATATGCTCAGCAATAGCAGTGCCAGAAGTATTGGTTAGTTGGCTCTTCATGGCAGTTGGATTCAAAATCCTGGTGGGGTAAGTGTTGTTTTATTCTCGAATCCAGACGTTGGAGCGTCCTCCCTATGTAGTCGAGTCCACAACTACACTTATATTGGTAAATCACTGAATTAACATGATGGGGAGAGGGTCGTCCTTACGAATGGAAGAGAAAAGACAGGTAACAAATATTACCCCAACATTTGCCGAAAAATAACAGCTATTGATCATACATGAAATTCGTCTCGATAAAATCTCATCCTCTGTACCAATATAGGGAAGACGCAGATAAACTGAGCATTTATCAACAAAATGTGGCTTAACTCTATGAAACTTACTAATGACATTATGCATAATGGCAATGGTAAGTAATTGGCGAATTTAATGATTTTTAAGGAAATTTAAAAACAAATTTTTACCTCTTTTCCGAAAGTTAAAGTTTTGGGGATAAACATAAGGTCAGAATTAAAATTAGACTTGTGGGTATGTCTTGATTAACCAATGAAATGTCAGATCTATGCTGAATAGAAAAGTAAGCTCAGGTGGGGGAGTTATATTTTCAAGCCATGATAAACCAGAACATAGACAGGCGGTCATTGACAATTGCGGAAAATATGTAAGAGACAAATGAATCGTGATTGTAGACAAATGTGTCATGTTTAATTTTTTGAAAGGACGTTGAATGGAAGGGTAGGTTAATCAGACGTAAAATGAACAGATTTTTTTTTTAAATTTTAGATTCAGGAAGTTTTTTAAATGGTCCTGTAGATAAAATTAAAAATGTGGAACCTCTATATAAGATATTAATATTACTAACTGGACGGCAATAAATAGCAATATTAAAGCTGAATAAACAAAATAAAGTAATAAGCCATAGAGGGTGGACCATTATATACTAATAAGTTATGGCTATAAGAAATGGTAATACGTAGTTTTAAAAATTTAACTATATTTTAAGATAAAAGATAAATTGTGTCGGCAATTTAAAGTTAATTCCCTGCTTTGGTTTAATAGGGATTTTTTGCCATCAAATCTGATAATTTTTAATTTTTCATGTAGACATAAGAAGCAAGGTTATATAAAGATTTACAAATTCTATTTTTTTTTCGTCTTTTCCATTTTAACATATAGGTTTTATTAACTAAGTTCTAAGAATATTTTAAAAAGAGACGTCTTATTTCTGTACGCGTTATAGGAGAAAGATTATATATGTTGGTAACACCTAGTTTTAAAGGAATTCTTGGTACTTCCGATATAAAATTTTTTAACTGTTGGATTTTCTATAGTAGAAATAGTGCTTAGGTAACAAGAGAACCTGTTTGATTCGGTTTTATAATGGACATTCGTCAGAATTTCTACAGTTGCACTCTCGTTTGTATATATTTGTATTATTGTTTCTGTTAATATATTTGTTTAACTCAATTCATCTCTTGTGTCTTTATTTCTGGCCCTAACAAGACCACAACAATTACTCATATCTATCTATCTATCTATCTATCTATCTATCTATCTATCTATCTATCTATCTATCTATCTAATTCAATTTAAATAGAAAAAAAGAGAACCTTAAGTGTCCATTGGTTATAATTTATTTCCCCAGGTGTATGATTTTTACCTGGTTCATCAGACCACACTTCCAAAGGTAAAAAAATGTTTTAAATTTACATATAGTTTTTATACACTTTTGAGGGGTAGTTTTAATTTGATGTAAGGTGATATAGAGAGAAGGGGGAGGAGGAGGAGTATGACAGACATGGTCAAAATTAGAGAGGGAAGGGAGTGATAATAATTTTAAATCTATTTTTATTAAGATATTTAAGAGTAAGGGAGGGGGTAAGGACCAGTCATCGACCCTTTTAATAAGTCATCTCACAGGAAACGAGATAAAGAGAAAAAAGAGAAGTAAAGATATAAGAAAGCAGAAGTGGAAGTAGGGGTTTGAGAAAGAAAGTGAAATAGGGAGTTTGTAAAGAATATAAGAAAAGGAAGAGGAAGGGTAAATAAACATATATGGGCATTGTTGTGGCCTGTTTAGGGGCCAGAAAGAAAGACACGGATGACAAAGGCAGGTTGAAAAAGTATATTGAAGATATATACACAACAATAGTGTTAGTAATAAGTAGATTAGCATTGCGTCTACTACTCCACTTCACACTCTGCGCTCCCGCTCGACTCTCGCAGTTTGTATTTATGAGAGAAGGAAGAGTTCATTATACTGTAAGAGGGTTTACCTCAACAGTCATATTGCAGTTAATTTGAAAAAAAAAACACAGATTTATATATTTGGCCGTTAACGTTTGACATTAATTTAAGCATTTAAAATTTTTCAACAAAATAAGGTAGGAAATAAATATAATGTGAATATAAGATAAATAAAGAATATTACTATTATTAACATTATTAAGATTATGAAGAACAATTAAGGAGTAAAAGTTTTTTATTAAAATCTACATTTTCGAATTTAAAATTTTGAATCTTAAAAAACATATGATAAAAATATAGTTTTAAGGTATGCTATATGTATGGGTTAAAGTGCTCAATATCAAGGATGGAGTCTATGTAAATATAAAAGGCCTGACGTTGCGTTTAAGCATGAAAAAGACTGTCGCCATGACCACTTATATATATATATATATATATATATATATATATAAAATCAGTATTCTTGGATACGAGGGCAATGCAGTCTATGATGCATGCCAATCGCCAAGGCGGAAAGTGGGAGAGTGAAACATTGGAGCCTTACTTAAAAAGTTGATTCTTAATGTCGACCAAGCGAGTCTGGTGGTTCAACGACATCATCCAGAACTTGGCAGTAGAATGACTCAAACTTGTTGTTCTTG
>OZ010600.1:1446991-1459491 GCA_963932145.1 Acanthosepion lycidas
AGAAGAGTTTGTTTAACATGCTGTTACACTCGACTCCTTACACTTCCTCACACTTCCACTTCATTCCATTTACAGTTCCGTACACTTACACTTGCTTATACTTACACTTCCTGACACTTAAACTTCTTTACACTTCCTTACACTTACAATCCCTTACACTACCTTACATTTACACTTTCTTACATTTCCTTACACCTACATTCCCTTACACTTCCTTATACTTTCACTTCATTACACTTACACTCCCTTACACTTCCTTACACTTACACCTCCTTACACTTAGACTTCCTTACACTTTCATACACTAACACTTCTACAAAGGCTAGCAGCTTAAATTCGCCTTCTCTTTGGCCGTACTGTACAATTCTTCCCAATTTTGTCAAATGGGTGGAGCACTTGCATATTTTTTATACGCTTGTTGCTGCAACTCGTCTTGTCTTCCTTGCTTTGTTGATTAAAACAGATTTTTAGTTGCAAGAACTGCTACTTTGTCAAACAAACTCCCAGCCGAATGTTTTTCCGGTCACTACAATCTTGACCTATTCACAAGTTCGGGTTAACTGTTATCTTTCCCGTCTAATCCCATGAACATTACCTCTTGCCTTTTCTTACGCTCATACAACACCACACAGTAATCCTCTCCCTTAAGTGGCTCTTGGGCCTTGTATAGAGGGAACATTAGTATAAAAGAAAACAACGTTTTTTTTATCAATAACAACACCAGAATGGCATTATAGTTTCATTTATTGAAACGATTGTCCTGCTTCTTATTATTATAGACAATATGTTTCGGCCAAGTCTTCTCTGGCCATCTTCAGATACACATTTTTGGGATGGCATGATATGCTAATTCGTGTTCGTTCCTGCTGAAACAATGTATATTTTCCGAGAGATTGAGCTGACTACCACTAGATGACAACAACGCATGTTTAATAAACTCATATATTCATACGTCACTATCTTGAAAGACATCATGGTGTATTTTTGGAGCCTTTTATATTGAATGCTAGATATTTTAAATAAGTGATTATCATGGTGGGTTATTATAGCTCTTGATGAATTTCTATTTAATTTTTGAGATGAGGAATTGTCAATATACTTTAACTTATTCACACTACTATCCTCATCTTTATTATTATAGAATCTATTATATACACAACGTTTCGGTCAAGTACCCTATGACCATCTTCAGGTGTCCTTTTGAAAGATGGCTAGAGAGTGCTTGACCAAAACATTACGTCTATAATGACACCTATAATAATAATGATGATCATAATAGTTTTATATTGACAATTTCTCATTTAAAAGATGAAATACAAAATGCACAAAATAGTAGTTTGGAAAAACGTTTTCACAGAGGTCATATATATTCTTATCGCCTGCACTCACTCACTCATTCACTCAACAATCGTGAAATACCAGCGACGAGACGTTTTTTATCAGGATGACTGGCGATGGGACGGAGCATAGTTATGTTGATGCATGCATTTACGGTCTTTCGCCCCGTGTTACTACAAAAAAGCCTGAGTGTTTAAAATGTTATATCGCCAACGATCAGCTTAAATGTCGAAATATTTAATAATAATAACGATAACAAAAAGAAAGAGTAAGATACGTCCAAATCAACAAATGATTATTTTTAATGTTTTCTTTTCTTTCTCATTGCGACTAAAGGTCAGTTCGTTGCAGACCTGAAGCCTGTCGACCAATACAAGCGAAATGATGGTATCGGTCGATTATTTAATCAAGGGGATTAAGAATTTGGCTAATTACGAAGACAAACATCATGGAACTATTTGTATGCTGATCAGATAAAGATATACTTTGATGTATGAATGAGCCACATCACTGCCCTAAACCCACTCCTCTAACGAACCTTTGATGCAGAAGGACAGAACGAAAACGTGTCTGTTTTTAGCGTGTGTGCAGCTTCATGAGAGCAAGCCCAGCGCACATATTGCTTTGCTGGCATTGAAATCATTAAATTACAATAATCTATAAAAAAAGAAATACATCAGCGGATGTGTTGGGGATTTTACTCAAGAGATTTATCAAAGTTGGGTAAATTCCAAATGTGGACGCTGTGGTGGGGTTGAACTCCCCAAAATTGTAGCATAAATATAAAACATTTTTAAAGACAACCCGGTTAGAATCTTTTAGTTGCAGTTACATAGAATGTGAATGAAGAAAGTCGACGTAAGGACATGTAACCCCTCTCTCTCCTTATATGGGCACTGAAAGTCCACATCAAGCGGCGGCCGTCTCATTCAAGCTTAAACGAAATATTCAGGCGTTGCATTCAAGTTTGAAACAGACTGGGGTGTTAACATGTGTCCACTTTTATATTTGCATACGCTCTATGCCTAATATTCATTACTTTAACCCATAAATATAGTATACTTAAATAAATAATAATAATAAAAAAATAGATTTTTAAATAAAAAGACCCATATATATATATATATATATATATATGGGTCTTTTTATTTATTTAACCCGATAGATTTTTATTATTATAAGTTATTTTTAGTGGATACTCGTATTTAAGTAGACACCCCATTTATTTATTAAACGGTAATTTATGTGCTTCTACCGGCCTGAATAATCAAGAAATCTTATTAGAAAAATATACACCCTCTGACATGATTCGAACCTGCGTTCGCTTAGGGGAACACCTGTCTGACATACTTTGACCTCTCGGCAACAGAGCGCGTTGGTGGCCAAGCAAAGTATAAATAGTGCAGAAGAGAGCATAGTTTTCTAATAAGATTTCTTGAATTAATATATATATATATATATATATATATATATATATATATATATATATATATATAAAATGAATCATTCATACAAAAAACAAATATAGAGGTTAATGATTTAAATGGCGAGAATACATCGTCGCAAACAATATAAATAAGATACATCAACCCGGAACTTGTATATGAATGATATGATCCCCGTTTATAAATTCCAACGTGCAACTTTCGGATAATAAGTGTGACATTACTGTAATTATTGAACAATATAGTTCATGCCATATTCACGGAAAATCTACCAGTAAAAAAGAATTCTCTTATTGCTATATTTGTACAAAAATGCACAACCTTAAAATTTTAATTCAAACTCAGCGTTGCTACCGCACGTTCCAAAACAATAACACATTTCTCATAGCATTTTTTCGGATTACATCTCTATTTTCGTTGTCCTCTTATTACTGAGAAGTAAAATCAAGAACAAAATCTACTTCCATACCTGATGATGTCTGTAGGAACAGACGAAAGCTTGTAAAAAATTAAAAAGACCTGATGCAACTGGAATTTATAAACGGGGATCATATCATTCATATACAGGTTCGGGGTTGATGTATCTTATTTATATTGTTTACGACGATGTATTCTCACCATTTAAATCATTAATCTCTATATTTGTTTTTTGTATGAATGATTCATGAATTTATAAATTATAATTGCACCTTTTAATTGAAATATATATATATATATATATATATATATATATATATATATATATATATATATATTGTGTATATTTAGGCAGTAATTTTTCATACAATAATGATAAATTTCAGAGCAACGAGAAACTCGTGTATACGAGACGCGGAACCGAAAATCTCGTCGCAGCTCGTGATGTCACGTGGTCATATGTGACGTTACGAGATGCGACGCGATTTTGTGATTTTTTGTGATTGATAGAATGTCAGACAAGATTGTCTTATACGCTAAAATCATTATAAGAAAATCACTGTTGAATTTGAGGTAAGGATCAAAAAGGTAGCAAAACAGACGACTTTTCTCATGTGGAATAAATTGCTGAACATCGCCTAATATTGATTGAGACCCAGAAAAATAAGTTTATTTTGCAATAGATAGTACTAGCATCATAGTCTTTGAGGTTCCTGGCACCAAGGTTCCGATTGGTAATGGAGAGAGGAGGTTCGATTTCATGACAGATCGGAAATATTTACTGCGGAAAGAAATATAAAGGGGAGACTGGCCGCCTCCTCAAGGTAAGGCTTCAAGAACACCAGAGAGGTGTAACACGAGGGGAAGTGGAAAAATCAGGCATGGCTGACCACATATGGAGAGAAAAGGGAGATCACGGCCCTCTGTGGAATCAAGTTGAGATCATAGACAAAGAACACCATTGGAAAATTCGTAAACTTAAGGAATCAGCACATATGCTAGGCCACAAAAGTCTTCTAAGCCGACCAAGCATAAAAATGAATACAATATGGGAACCAGTAATAAGGAGTGTCAGAGAAAAGCGATAATAACAACAAAAAATTACAATATGAGCTCTGGTAAAAATGGTTGCTGAAGACATTAGGTTTATAATGCCCAGAAATTCATACACAGATGAACACATGGCACAGTGGATAAAGGCATTAGTTGAATCCAGTGACAAGACCCAAAGAGTGTGAGTTCAATACCTGGTTAAGGCGGTGGAGAACTTGGAGAGGGGAATTAACACGATATAACTGATAACTGATATCCATTAGACATGGCACGTGGAACTAGAACAGTCTAATAAAGGGTTCAGTTCGACATTCTAACCACCTCAAGAAGGCCGGAGCGAACAACGGCCGAAACATTGTGATAGCGAAAATAATGTAAATAGTGTATATAATACGTCATCTCAGAAATATAGACGGAAATCTTTTACTGGTTGCCGTGAAATTTGCTCCCGATTCGACACAGTGTCTCAGGGGACACTGGTTGAAAAAAAAAGTTGGACACACAAGGGGGTATCTGTCTCCGTTGTTAATTCGTCTTTTTCTCCCATATCAAAAATAATCTCCAATTAAACAAAGGAATAGAGAATCTAGATTGAACCAACTTCACCAATTCTTGCTTCACAAGTTCCAACTTTTAAAGATCTTAAATTTCTCTTACATAATCCGTTCATGGTTCTCTACCGTCTTCTTATCCACTACCTTATAGAAAACGTATACCATATAGAAAACATATACATTATAGTAAAACTATCTTATAGAAAACAACAAAAGCAACAGCCTCTTAGAGACAGTGTTTGAAAAAAGAGCAGAAACGACTGACAAAGAAAATATCTAAAATCGAAAGACGATATTTACCGCACCACATTCATAAAGAGATAATTGCTTTCTGTTCAATTTCATTTCAATAGACAAAGGCGGAGAGCAACATTTAGGAGAGCGTGATTCGTTTGCAACGCTCAACATTTCGGTGTCGAAATACACACACACACACACACACACACACACACACACACACACACACACACATATATATATATATATAATATATATATATATATATATATATATATATATACATACAGGAGGACCCATGTTAATTCAAGTGACTCTGAGATTAGGTCGAAGATATTTCACTTCTTAGTATATTTTGATAGTAACTGGAGATGAGTTTTTCGGCTGATAAATCGCTCTTTGAGTGCAACATGTTCACTTGTCTTCCGAAAGCCGTGGCTCTCTGCTGAATTACATTAACTCGTTCAACCAATCGACCAATTCAACGTCGAGATTGAGGAACTCGGTAAATAAATCGGATTGAATGGTTGGCTTGAAGTTAGCTCCGTAGAAAATTTCTGTTTTTTCGACTTGTTTTATCGGGACGGACAAGCCGTGTACAATGTTCGACTCCTTTTTCCATTTGCAGGAATTAGTCACAGTTATTAGGCTGTAGTTTCGAAGAAATCTTTCTTTGATAAAGATGGCCGGAATCTGTTACTTACTCATCTACCACTTGATCCTTTACTGACTATCGCTACTTCCATTCTCGTGCACCAAACTGAGTTTGAGAAATCCCCAATTCTTTTGGGGTTACAGAGCTCCCATGGCGAATTATGAAATCGTCTCGGCATGTCAAATATTTAGAGCAGTGGACAGATGAGATGAGAGACCGGATGTGTAGCCAAGATTACAGTAAAGGCATATTTCTGCAAAGATGTTTAAAAGACTTTCCAAATTTGGGAAGATTTCCAGTTTGTTTCGAAAGATATGCTTATATCGCAAATGTTGATATGCTCTTAAAGTCTCTATTTGATAAAGGCTGACCTTTAGGAGATTCTGCTGATGTTGAAAATAGCATTATTCTAAAAATTAATTTGAGACGGCCTGATTGTAGTTCTCGGTCGGACGAGGGAGGATATCGCCCCCTCTAGCCTTGGTACCTAGGCTGAAAATCCTCCCGTTGTAGTTGATTATTCACCAGAATGGATTGACTGCGATGACATGACTAGCACAATTGAGCACGCCATTCTTTATTGTGCGGTGTAATGGCCGTTGTGTTAACATGTTGAAAGGTATATAATCTAAAAGTTTTGTTTATGCGATGAAAGTCAGTTCTGTCTGTAGCAACATCGTATCGTTACTCGATTAGTGGAAAATAATATGATTTTGTTTTTATTTACGGTGTTATGAGTAGTAGGTAGAGGAGTAGTAGGAGGCACGGTAGAGTAATGGATAGCGGCTCTGATCGACGAATCGGAGAGACGTGTTCGAATTCCAGTCAAATCTATTACATTCACTTACATGTTAATACCCATGGAAAATATATGAATCCTCCTCTTCTCCCTCCAGCTATAGGTAAATCGTAGGACAGCCCTAGTTCTATAGCCTTCGATGGCAACTGGTCTACCGCAGAAAGAAATGGCATCCTACTGCGAGAAAAATAGGCTCGTCAGTCATGTATCGAAAGATCGCCTAAGCGTGTATCACGCATGGCACATAACTGACCACAGACCGGGTTCTATAGCCTTGGATGGAAACTGGTCTATCGCAGAAGGTAATGGCAACGTACTGCGGAAAAAATGTGCCTTGTCAGTCATGTATCGAAAGATACATGACCGCCTAAGCGTGTATCACGCATGGCACATAACTGTGAGTAGTAGTCCACGATGTTTTTCTCCTTTGCTCACCATTTTATTTAAAATTAGGACTAAGATCAAGAGAAAGATAGATAGATAGATAGATAGATAGATAGAGAGAGAGTGAAAGACATAGAGAAAGAGAAAGAGAGAGAGAGTGACTGAATGAGAGAAATGGAGAGCGGAGAGATCAAGAAATGTAGCAGAAGAATTTAGAAATATATATATTATTTATTTTAGGATCTTAAAACATGTTAAAAATCGCTGCACAATTAGAATTATGTTTCGACACCATAAATGTGTCTCTTCAGACGATGTTAAACTATTGGCTAGTGAATCATTAATTAATTAATCTTTCACTCGCCAGTAGTTTAACATCGCCCGAGGTGACACATTTATGCTGTCGAAACATAATTTCCATTATGCAGCGAATTTTAACATGTTTTGATGTCCTAAAATAAATAATATTTACCTCTGCACTGTATTGAGTCCTCTTTTAAATTAAATGGTACATACAGTGGAATTATACTCCATTTGTTCTCATTTTACCTGTGTATATATATATATATATATATATATATGTGTGTGTGTGTGTGTGTATAGAGAGAGAGAAAGGCAAACAGACGGGCAAACATGGATAAATAGATAGATAGATAGATAGATAGATAGATAGATAGATAGATAGAGAAATAGAGAGATAGAGATAGATAGATAGAAAATCGTTAAAGAGAAAGGGAGATAGATAGATAGATAGAGAGAGAGAGAGAGAGAGATAGAAAGAAAGATAGAAAATCGAAGAGAAAACAATTCTCATTAATAAAAAGCAGAGTTAAGATAGATTGATCGTTAAATAGATAGATAGATAGATAGATAGACAGACAGACAGACGGGAAGCATTGGTTGTTGATTTTTTTTAGTGGCATATATGCCTCTATGGATTCTTTAATGCTTAAATTTAAATATTTTAAACAATTTTATGGATTCCAGATGAAATGTATTGTTGGTAATTCTTCTATAAATAGGTATTGTTGGTCATTTTTTTTATATATAGCTGTCGGGGAGGCACAGAGACTTCTTGACGGACCGAGAAAGGTGGGTGAATGTTGCGCATCTGTGACATATAAGAGAAGATAACTTCGAGTGTCATCCTGAAATGACTGTTTAGGAAAAAAGAATATTGTACTTCTAAGAATGATATGTCAACCCAGCCCTCATTCAAATAGTATACGGCATTACTTATTTTGCTAAATATATTTAACTTAGGAACTTGCTCATTGGTGCCTTTATATTTTAATTCTATAAATTGGTGTTCAATTTTTCTTCACCCTTCCTCGTTAGACAATAGAAAGTAATGTTCTCCAGTGATATTGTGATAGTTGAAAAATTATCATTTTGTTTTTCGTTTGTATTTTCCAACGTTATTTTTCCACCAGTAAATCTAGATTCAGCCATGTTTAGATTGTCGGTGGAGGAACAAGAACCAATATGTTTTTGTAAATATATTCGAGCTCATATAAATCACTGGGGTAAATATTTAATTTGTATTAAATGAATTAATTCTGCATGTGCTTTACCTAAACAAACTTGAAATTGTAAATATCTGTTCAGTTCGAATTTTCATAAAGAGATATTGATCTTTTTGATGATTGTAACGGACAAAAATCTAAATGCGATGTTATGAGGAAAGAGAATAATGAAGAATGGTTAAATCTTTCAATGAGACAAGCTAACAATGGGACGTGAAAAAAAATACATAACCTCAGTCGACGCGAACAATAAAATTAAATTATCTTTTACAAAAAATTAAACATCTTTATTATGAAAATAACAACACACCCGCAAAATCAAAACTACAATGAGTCAACATTATTTAGGAGTTCAAATAGCCTTTAAAGAACTTTGCTCCTGATCAGACCAAACTCATAAATAATTACACTGGTCACACTACTACATACCTATCTAGACCACCTACGTTACACGTACTCTACCATAGCTCAATTGGGACTCATTTAAACACAGACAAAACCCTACTTAACTCCATCTGCAACATATTAGTAGAAAAAATTATAATAACCTCATCCATATGCAAAAAAGTTTTAAAATAATGGAAGCTCTAATAATGAAAAAGAAACAGCCAGTATTCAGTAACATTAACAACAAACATGCCTACAATGTACTGACCGTCTTTAGAAAATAAAGCATTCCTATTACTTTAGGCATACATATAAAAACCACATATTTAAAAGATCGCCCTTGATAATGGCTGAAAGAATAGACGAACGTGCTCGGATATACAGAACTTTTGGACAGTTTTTACACACTTTGTGTCCAGAAAAGAAAGTACTTTTATGAAGACAAAAAATGCCATTAGCGCGGTCGTAGGTAAAATTAATATCTGCCTGCTCACATTAGGAATATCCTACCATTACTAAACGGAACACTTTTCAGTTAACTCACTACTACACACGTTAAACGCTGAAGACAAACTAGCCACAAATATACACGAATGACAAATGTAACCTAGTCTATTGGCAACAAAGTGCCAACTTCCTTTAAACTTAATAACTCAAAAACAAAGGATTTGCGGACATCTTTATATGGACTTTTGTTCTTGTTTAGCATGAGGAATCAGCTGCAAAATTTTGTAAAAGTATTTTTGATACAACCTGTGCACACACACACACACACACACACACACACACACACACATACACATAATTATATATATATATATCCTCATCGGTAGCACATATATAGCACATACACACACATATATATGCGTGTGTGTATGTGTGTGTGCGTGTGAGGAAAGCAAAGAGCGTCCATTCTAAATAATCAACGAAGAAAGTTCGGATAAAATACAAAAAAGAAGAAAAAAAGACGTCCCAGAAATAAATAACGTAATGATTTTTTAACTGAATCCTTATGAAATCGATAAATTATTAGATAGACTTATCAGTTATTGAAAACGTATATGTTTATATGTTTAAATTCTGACGCATCCGTAAAATGTGTTTTTTCTACCTACCTACCTACCTACCTACCTATCTATCTATCTATCTATCTATCTATCTATCTATCTATCTATCTATCTATCTTCTCAGTCGTTTCATTATCTATCTATCTATCTATCTATCTATCTATCTATCTATCTATCTATCTATTTATCTATCTATCTATCTATCTATCTTCTCAGTCGTTTCTTTATCTATCTATCTATCTATCTATCTATCTATCTATCTATCTTCTCAGTCGTTTCTTTATCTATCTATCTATCTATCTTCTCAGTCGTTTCTTTATCTATCTATCTATCTATCTATCTATCTATCTATCTATCTATCTATCTATCTTCTCAGTCGTTTCTTTATCTATCTATCTATCTATCTATCTATCTATCTATCTTCTCAGTCGTTTCTTTATCTATCTATCTATCTATCTATCTATCTATCTTCTCAGTCGTTTCATTATCTATCTATCTATCTATCTTCTCAGTCGTTTCATTATCTATCTATCTATCTATCTATCTATCTATCTATCTTCTCAGTCGTTTCTTTATCTATCTATCTATCTATCTATCTATCTATCTATCTTCTCAGTCGTTTCTTTATCTATCTATCTATCTATCTATCTATCTATCTTCTCAGTCGTTTCTTTATCTATCTATCTATCTATCTATCTATCTATCTATCTATCTATCTTCTCAGTCGTTTCTTTATCTATCTATCTATCTATCTATCTATCTATCTATCTATCTATCTATCTTCTCAGTCGTTTCTTTATCTATCTATCTATCTATCTATCTTCTCAGTCGTTTCTTTATCTATCTATCTATCTATCTATCTATCTATCTTCTCAGTCGTTTCTTTATCTATCTATCTATCTATCTATCTTCTCAGTCGTTTCATTATCTATCTATCTATCTATCTATCTTCTCAGTCGTTTCATTATCTATCTATCTATCTATCTATCTATCTATCTATCTATCTTCTCAGTCGTTTCATTATCTATCTATCTATCTATCTATCTATCTATCTATCTATCTATCTATCTATCTTCTCAGTCGTTTCTTTATCTATCTATCTATCTATCTATCTATCTATCTTCTCAGTCGTTTCTTTATCTATCTATCTATCTATCTTCTCAGTCGTTTCATTATCTATCTATCTATCTATCTTCTCAGTCGTTTCATTATCTATCTAT
This sequence comes from Acanthosepion lycidas, assembly GCA_963932145.1. Lineage (NCBI taxonomy): Eukaryota > Metazoa > Mollusca > Cephalopoda > Sepiida > Sepiidae > Acanthosepion > Acanthosepion lycidas. Next base: position 1,458,074 of record OZ010600.1, read on the forward strand.
CTATCTATCTATCTATCTATCTATTCTAACTTCATCGTAGCAGTTGAGCATAATAAAGCGCTCGTTTTCAAAAACAGAATTCACTTTATCTTATTCCACTCGGTACACACGTCACTCCATTTCGTAATCTTCCACCTTGTTCGGTCTTCAGAGTGTTGACCACCAAAACAGCACAAGTGTACCGGAAGTGACATCTTGACCTTTTGGCAAATTGACAAGCGGACAGTTAATTACATCGTGTGCTGAAGAATATAACTGCGACACAGTCGGGTGAGGTTATCTACAAATTTTGCCAAAGAGCAGAGAAAACCATGTGCTTGAAAATGATGCCTGGGAATGGGTTACCGAACAGAAAGATGGTCGGGGTTTATTGGTTGGTTTCTAAGAAATAAAGATGTGTGGCTATGATATCAGCAACAAAGACGCCATTCACAAAAAGCTATTATAAACACTGATTTTTATATTTATAATACTGTCAATCCTCTTGCTGTCCCTTTTGTTAGTCTGGATGGTGACAATGTTTCATAATGAATTCAAAAAAGAAGAAAAAATGACGCCTCAAAAATCAATAACGTAATGATTTTATAACTGATACTTACGAAATCGATAAATTCATTATTAAATAGTCTTAGCAGGTATTGAAAACGTAGATGCTTATGTGTTTAAATTCTGAGTTTTTTCTATCTATCTATCTATCTATCTATCTATCTATCTATCTATCTATCTATCTATCAGTTTGTTTATATCTATTTATCTATCTATCTATCTATCTATCTATCTATCTATCTATCTATCTATCTGTTTGGTCATTATCTATCTATCTATCTATCTATCTATCTATCTATCTATCTATCAGTTTGTTCATATCTATCTATCTATCTATCTATCTATCTATCTATCTATCTGTTTGGTCATTATCTATCTATCTATCTATCTATCTATCTATCTATCTATCTATCTCTTCTTAATCGTAGCAGTTGAGCATAATAAAATGCCCCCTGTCAATCCTCCTGCTGTCTCTATTGTTAGTCTTGGTGGTGACAATGTTTCTTAATGCCTTCCTCCTCCTCCCCACCCATTCTACTCCCCCTCCTACTAATAGCAGTTAGACCCTTACAGCATTGTCCCAATTTTCTCCTCTTTAGTTAGTAGTAACTATAATTGTGTCTATTGCCAGTGCTCCTACTTTGCTATCTAATGTGACACAAGGTCAGTTTAGGGCGGGTTTACGGTAATACCGTGGAAAAATTATCGAAGTCTCCTCAGCACTTCCCCTTTTGGTGACGCCTCTGGAGCTGGGCAATGATCCCAGACCCCACCCGAAAGAGATGTACTGTCTGAGGGGGGAGGGGGGGTGCCCCCTGGTGCTTGAGCCTATTATTATTTTGAAACTTCCCCGGTGATATTGTTGACACAGT
>OZ010600.1:1464491-1479491 GCA_963932145.1 Acanthosepion lycidas
CAACGGCGAGTATAGAAACAAACAATAACATTAATATTTTTTATAAAAATCAGATGAACGAAAATTATAAACAGGATGAATGCAGAATTAAGAACATTAAAAAAACACCAGTTGACAATAGCAAAAAAAAAAAAAAGTATTAGATTAATTATTTATTACAAAAAATTTAAAACCCCTAACCTCATAGTTAAAAATAATAATTCACCTCTTAGAACAAAATTAAATAGGGCAAATATTATTTACGAATTTAAATGCTTATTAAGGAATTGTATTCTTGATCACTCAAAATTCGTAAATAATTATATAGGCCACACTAAAACATGTTTGACACGTAGACTCACTCTACACCTTTCTGACCATAGCTCAATAAAATCAAATTTAAATATTCATGGAGACCTACCAGACACTATTCGTAACATATTTGTTGACAACACTAATATAATAGCATCATCTCCATGCAAAAGAAAAGGATAAAAATAATGGAAGCCTTATTAATAAAAAAAAAAAAAAACACTTAATAATATTAACTTTGAACAAGGACATAATATCTTGACCGTGTTTTGAAAAATGAAAACATTTTATGAAACATACATGCAGCAAACTATTTCTTATTTAACACTTAAAATATTTAATCCTTGAAAATGGCTAAATGTATAGACGAAATCGCTCGGATAAAAAGAACGTTCGGACAGGTTTTATATAATTTATCATCCGAAAAGAAACAAATTATTAGATCGCATGAGAAATTGTATAAAAAACTAAATAAAAGCGCCTTGTCTGTCGTATTCAATGAAATGTGTACGAAAGAAGGATTGCTGCATACACACACACACACACACACACACACACACACACATATATATATATATATATATATATATATATATATATATATATATAACAACTTTGAAATCTTATTTTACTGACAATTATCCGGCATCAAAAGAGAAAGTAAATTCACAGGAACAAAATCGCCATTAGTGAGATAAAAAAGTGTTAAGTCTCTAAAAGATTGATTTTTACAATCGTTTCAGAAAATAGTCTGTAAATAATTTCAAGTCAGTTTTTTTTTCATTAGAACCACACATGCGCGCACTCTCTTACACACACACACACACACACACACACATATATATATATATATATATATATATATATAACAATACTGATATGAAGTGGAAAGACTATATTGAATTCATTGCTGGGTCAGTTGCTAAGAAATTGGTTCACTATACCGGGTAAGACAATTTTTCTCTCCAGAATCTATCTTACATATCTATAAGTCTGTCGTCCGTCCATGCTTAAAATTAATGCCCCTGCTACTTGCTTTGTGCCCCTTCATCGAAAGAAGAATCAGTAATATTGTTAATCTTGATCTGGCAGCTCGGCTTCAGTCACTTTCCCACCGTCGAAAAGGTTACCTCTCTGTGCCTTTTCTATGAATACTTTCATGGTAATTGTTTGGGTACCTAGATATTTTTAATTTAAGCTGAGTATAAGACTGGCATAAAGATCTCGTCAATTCATAGATGAGCTGGCTAGATGTAACCGTAAATTCTATGCCAACAGTTTCTTTTCTCGTACTTCTCGCTTGTGGACATTTTTTCCGTATCCGTGCTCTCCAGTCAACTTTAATCTTTAAAAATTTAAATGCAATGTCAATCGATATCTACTGTCCTCCTGATTACTCTTTTCTCTTCCAGCGCATTATTAATGTTTCTCTTCCTAATTCTTCCACACCCTGTAACCCCTTGTGTCTTAGTGGCTTTATTGCCTTGCATGGGGTGATTCCGATTAAGAGTTCTTCTTTAAGTAATTTTATAATATTTTAAACTTAATACAGATTAAATTTAAAATTGGCAATTTTTAATTTTCAATTTTATAGTAAAATTTTAAATTAATTAGAATGATTTCTATTTTAGAGTACACTTAACATTAAAGCATTAATTATCATAACCAAAGTTCGTTGTCAAGGTTTTTGAATTCTCATATAGTTGTATTTTGATTGGTCATTGCAGCTTATGTAACAGCCTCTCCCCTAGCGAGAGGTGTTTGATTGATTTGAACCTTTTAAAACACTTTATTCTACATTCAACACCATCGCTTGATAAGACACCAGAAATGTTGAAGCAAAATGGCTATTTTTGTAGTGATTTTATGACATATTTATCTTATAATTATCGAATAAATAATTATATATATATATATATATATATATTTCAGTGTTTTGGTTATATATATATATATATATATATATATATATATATATATATATATATATATATAATATATATATTTAACTAAAACACTGAAAATACATTATATAAAGCTGGGTGTTTCTTTATAGTTTGTATCGTTGTCAAGTTTGATTGCATTTAATAATTACAAGAATTAAACGTGGAAAAAAGAATGAATTAGTGAAATCAGTTGGGTTGGTTAGTTCTTAAAGGAATCAAAACCTGTAGAAAACTTAATATTTTTTAGTAATGTCATCCCCTACAATCATCAAATCGTCTGAAAATAACGCTTGAATAAAACAAATAATTCAAAATCCCTTAGAATTAAGTTGGTTACACAAAGAATTATCCTTTGGAATAGTGCGTTTTTAGGTAGAACAATTTTGAAAGGCGAGCTCCCCCACTGAAAAAAAAAACCCTAACTCAGCCAATACCATGTCATCTTTGTTTACATAAAGACGTTATTTGCTTGGTGGGGGGGGGCAGATTGGACGATTAGTTCTCAGAATTCAGTCAAGTGACTAGTTGGCTAATCGCTTTCCGAAACAAAGGTCAAATCCTAGCAATACATCATTGGTGACACACTGAATGGCTAGTTTCCGTACACACATTTTCAGGGTGCGTATTGCAAGAACGTATTAAACTCGACAAACGGAGGAGACATAGGGACTCCGCTAATATCAACAGACCACTCACTACATACTGGCGGATGTAAGACGCTAGTTGGAACATCTTTGGAAACAAAAGTTAATATATTAAGGCATTGCAGTCTTATTTATCGCTATCTCAAGGCAGACCAACTAGTTTTTTGTGATACTTGACTCGCAAACATTCGACCTTTCAAAGCTTATTTATAAGTCTACCATTCGTCTATGCTTTGAATATTGTTGCCACATATAGTCCGGTGATCCTGCTGTATATTTAAAGGTTTCTTGATATAATCAAAAAAGAAAAAGAAAAAAAAAGTATCAGCAATATTATTGGTCCTGAGCTGGCATCTTGGTCTCAGTCACTTTTTCACCGCCATAATGTAGTCTCCGTGTGCCTTTAATATTAAATACTTTCATGATAATTGTTATTGATCTGGTGGCTCGGCTTTGGTCACTTTCCCACCCGCCGTAAGTTTGCCACTCTCTATATTTTCTATAAATACTTTTATGGCAATTGTTCGAATGAACTCTTCACTATGACACCTAGACTTTATAAATTTAATCGCAGTACTAGATTGGAAGTTAGGTCTCATCAATTCATAATCGACTTGGCGAGATATAACCGACAGTTCTATGCTAATAGTTTCTTTTCTCGCACTTTTCGTTTGTGAAACTCTCTTCTGACTCCACGTTTTTCAGCCAACTTTGACCTTCAAAAATGTAAATGCAATGTCAATCGTTATCTACCGTCTTCTTGATTCCTCCTCTTCTGTTGTTCTCACTCCTTAATAATGCTTCTCTTTTTTTTCTTATTCTTGCACACTTAGTAACCCACATGTGTCTTAGTGACTTTACAGCCTTGCATAGGGTGAAATGATTAGAAAACAAATTTAAATGCAATGTCAATCGTTATCTACTGTCGTCTTGATCACTTTCTATTGTTCACGCTCCTTAATAATGCTCTCTCTTTTCTTTTTCTTATCCGTTCACAGCAACAGTAAAAAATATTTTGTTGAAGTTATGCGGGCTTTGAAAAATATTTTCGATCTTCATATTCGTTAAATCATTGTGGAAATGGTTTCTGGCTTTCATGGAAGAACCATTTTTATAGTTATTATTCAATAAAAGAAATGGTTCATGTAAAAAGTTATAAAACGGAGTATTTTCTCACTTTTTATGTCAATTGTCAACTTAGTGTATCTTTTAATTTAATTCAACTGTATTGAAATTGTACAGATTGAAAGCTTAGTGTATTAGTGTATATGATACTTACTCCGTTTTCAATGTATGAGAATTCAACGTCATGTTCCGCTCTTGATATCCTACTTCCGTTTCCGCCTTTGATGACTTTAAGGCCAGCATGAGTCCCACACAACATTCCGCATACGGGATAAGAAATAGCACACTTTATAAAGGCTGCAGAAATATATGAATATAGACACAGGTTTTTCGAATGTAATTATGTCATGTATATATATATATATATATATATATATATATATATATATATATATATATATATATATATATATATATAGATAGATAGATAGATAGATAGTAGCGGTCATAATATAAGGAATGGAAACAACAAAGACATAAATATGTATATTACTTAAAAAGTAATTCATGATTAACAATGAAATTTTTACCGAATAAAGATTAGAGTGTAATGCATAAATATTATACAAAGTTACACAAACTTACATAATAGTTTTTTTTTAAATAAAGATTAAATGGAACAAAGGAAATAAGCTACTAGACAAAAGTTAAGGAACGATCTTGTTAATACTTGATTGTGAACAAAATATCAATAAAATTTAATATTTGGTAAACATCCCCTTATTTTCAATGACTTCTCTGCATCGTCGATCACATGATCTAATTAATTTCTTGCAAAAATCAGCAGTAATTCCCTCCCATTCGTCTTTCAATAACTCCCATAGATGATCCTGGTTTTTCGGGTTTCTTTTCTGAGCTCTTTCTCCAATTATTTTCTAAACATTTTCTATTGGATTCAGGTCGGGGCTCTGGGCTGGCCACTTCATTAGGGCGATTCCTTCTTCTTCAAATAAAGCCATAACCTTCTGAGCCTTGTGGCAAGGTGCATTGTCCTGCATGAAAATAGGAGATTCATAAAGATTATGGTGTAATCTTGGTACCACATGCTGCTGAAGAAGCCTTTTGTAAATCTCAGCATTGATATTGCCATGTACGCAGATGATAGGGCCAACTCCTGCAGATGAAATCATTCCCCACACCATCACACTGCCGCCACCAAACGGCTTTCTTGACACATTGAGAAGACAGTCTTTCACCTGTTTTACGGCGTACGTAAGTTTTGCCCTCAGAATCAAATATAGTAAATTTGGACTCGTCACTGAAATGAACTGTATCCCATTGCGCGTCAGTCCAAACAACATGTTCTCTCGCATACTCCAGGCGTCACTTTTGGTTTCGCTTTGAAATGAGAGGCTTCAAAGCTGGAAAACAGGCATGCAATCCTGCATTTTTTAACCTGCAAGCAGGTCGGGACTCTGGGCTGCATTTTTTAAACTGCAAGCAGGTCGGGGCTCTGGGCTGGCCACTTCATTAGGGCGATTCCTTCTTCAAATAAAGCCATAACCTTCTGAGCCTTACAATCCTGCATTTTTTAACCTGCAAGCAACCGTTTTCCTTGAGATCTTATTATCTGTCTCTTCATTAAATTTACGGGCAATTGATGTAGCAATTTCAAAACGGTTTTTTGTAGATATTCTAACAATTCTTCGATCTTCTCTTTGCAATGTTTTTGGAGGTCTGCCAGTTTTTGGTTTTGCATCTAACGTTTTATCGGTTTTATACCTGCTAATTACACGATGAACGACACTTTTAGACCCATGAACAATATCAGAAATTTCTGAAATTAACTTTTTTTCTTAATAGCGATAATGAGTTTTTTTTTCTTCAAAAGAGGGCGTTTTGCGTGTAGAATTTGCCATATTGCTTAAAAATAAAGTCCTAATGATAAATGAACTTTTACTTATTGTTGAAAAGCTCCATCGAGTTTTTTTAACAATGTAAATTAAAAGTTTATGCAAATTATTAACATCGTTCCTTAACTTTTGTCCAGTAGCTTATTTCCTTTGTTCCATTTAATATTTATTTAAAAAAAAACTATTATGTGAATTTTTGTAACTTTGTATAATATTTATGCATTACACCCTAATCTTTATTCGGTAAAAAATTCATTGCTAATCATGCATTTCTCTTTAAGTAATACACATATTTTTGTCTTTGTTGTTTCCGTTCCTTATATTATGGCCGCTACTGTATATACATATATATATATATATATATATATATATATATATATATATATATATATATATATTTCTAAAGAAAGGGATGTATTTTTTTATCTATTAATCCGACAGATTTTATTATTTAAAACTTATGATTATTGATATAATTCAGTTGTGCTTGACCATCGACGCACTCCGTGTCCGAGATGTTCAAAGTACCTCAGATTTAATAACTGCTTCCCCTAGGGGAATGCAGGTTTGACTCGTGCCGGGAAGCACATATCTTTCTCTAATAACATTTCTCGAATATTTAGGTAGACTAAATAAATAAATATACTGTTTAATAAATAAACGGAACGTCTACACAAATACGAGTATACACTAAAAATAAAGTTTAAGTAATAATAATAATAATAATATATATATATATATATATATATATATATATATATATATATACATATAAGCAAATATAAATGGATATAAATCCGACAGATTCATTTATATAAATCCATTTATATTTGCTTACATATATATATATATATATATATATATAAAAGTGAACATTGAAGTCAACACTCAGAAGCGACATGCTGTTTCATGCTGTCGCATAATTATGACAGTACTTAGTCCTTTCTTTGGGCCTTCCTTTGATCTTCTTTTATGTGCCGTGTCCTTTCAGGACGTAGGCGATCATGACCGTCCACCTCTTCCTGTTCCTTGCGCGTCTTAAGTTTTTTCTTTCTTTTTTTTTATTTCTCCCAAATCCTGTTCTGCCATCCATTTGTTCAAACTCATCAAGTATGTTACACGTTGCTTTCCTCTGTCCCTCCTTCTTTCAATCTATCCTGTAAGTATCAGATTTTCCAAGCGATCCTTACGCGCCTCAGAAATTTCAGCCACCTCTTCCTGATGTTAAGTTTCCTTTTTGTTTCCTTCTCTCCAAAACCTCGTCGTTGTTCACATGCTTGGTCCATGGTATCCTCAGCATCATTCTGTAGAACCACATTTCTGTTGCTTCAAGTCTCTTCCTCATCTTTGAAGAGATTGTCTAGCATTCGTTGCTTCCTTTACAGAGTAGTAAAAGGGTTTATTTGAATTTTCCAATCTGCAATCAGCGCATTGCCATCTGATTATCATCTGTTGTCATCTGATTATCATCTGTTGTTAATATTATCTTCGGCAATATGCGGATCTACTATTTCTTTTATATATTTATCATCAGAACTGGGTTTTCCCGCAAATAAATAAATTTAAATAAGATTAATCTATGGCAGTGAATGATGGAAAATCTCCGTAAAGACGAAGAAAAAAATTTGAGGCGATAGAAATGTGGTATTTCGGAAGGATGCTGGGAATGCCATGGATTGAACATGTGAGCAACTATGAGGTTTTAGAGCAAGAAGACACTTATATTTAACATCAGAAAGCAACAATTGAAATTTCTAGGGCACATAATGAGGAAAGGGGGCTTTGAAAATTTGACACTCAAATGATATACTGAAGGCAAGAAGGACATTGGAAAAGCGAGCTTGAATAAATGGATAGCGGAACAGGGTTTAGCAGAGATACAAAAAAGAGAAAAATTAATAAGAACTATAGAAGACAGGAAATTGTGGAGAGCCATAATCGCTAACGTCCTGAAGGGACACGGCGCGTGTAAGAAGAAGAATGAGTTTGTTTAAATGGATAGCGGAACAGGGTTTAGCAGAGATACAAAAGAGACAAAATTTATTAAGAGCTACAAAAGACAGGAAATTGTGGAGAGCCATGATCGCTAACGTCCTGAAGGGACACGGCGCGTGTAAGAAGAAGAATGAGTTTGTGTAAATGGATAGCGGAACAAGATTTGTGAGAGATAGCAAAAAGGCAAAATTTATTAAGAGCTACAAAGGACAGGAAATTGTGGAGAGCCATAATCGCCAACATCCTGAAAGGATACGGCACATATAGGAAGAAGAATGAGTTTGTTTAAATGGATGGCGGGACAAGGTGTAGGTGAGATAAGAAAAAGACAAAATTTATTAAGAGCTGCAAATGACACAAAATTATGGAGAGCCATGATCGCCAACGTCCTGACACGGTACATAGATGATGATGATGATGATGATGATGATGAAGAAGAAGAAGAAGAAGAAGAAGAAGAAGAAGATGACTTATATTTATGTTTTTTTTGTTGCTGTTGTCGTACTCCAGTATCCATATATTGATTTAATTATTGGGTTTTATAAGTGCGTTATAAGTAAAATCAAGACGAAAGAAAAAGTATGGATTGAACGCGGTTTCAATGAATGAGTGAACCCTCGCTGTGTGTCCTTAACAAGGCAAGCACTGTGAATGAGCGAGAAAACCAGACAGATGGCACTTTTCAGTGAAATACTCCATATTTTCGCCCCCCCCCCTCCACAAACGATATTTATTTATTCGAAACAAAAGCGCTCGTAAACTGTGAGCACTTTTTGACAGGTCACGGGACTTGCATTCGCACTGGTTTCATTCTTCGATGGAGCAATAAAACTGAACACGTTAGAAAAGGAGATCAAATTCAGTCGGGTCAAAACACGAGGGCGTTTCTATTTTCGCTAACCACCTGACTTTCTGAATGAACTGTTGGATATTTACAAGAACTTGCAGATGTTTTTACTCAAGGTCCTTTACAAATACACAAATGTGAGCGTTTGAATGTCTTTCCAGTGTTGAAACAAAATCCGAGACTGGCAATGTAACTATTTCAACTGGAAAATAGGAAAAAATAGCAAAGTGCGATGGATATATTGTCGTCTAAATGACACAAAAATGAAAACAATACTAACATCTCATTTTAACAGATATATTTACCAAAATGACTGAAAAATATCTTGAGATACTAAAAAGTAAATTTATTCAATAAAATCGCCATTGACTTCAACCACGGCCTCCAGACGACTTCGGAATCTCCTGCAACTCATCTGGACGATCTCCATGTTTAAGTTGATGAATGCTGCCGTAATGCTTGCTTTCAGGTCATCTTTGGTGTTACAAGGAGTTTTGTTGTTCTTTCGCTGAACTGGGCCGCAGACATAATAATCAAGACGGGTGATGTGGTCGCAGAAATTGTCTGACAGCTATGATTGGGTTCTCCTGCCTGTGTGTTATGGTACATAATCCTGTGGTCATTCTTTAAGCCGTTATAAAGGATGATTTTATGATTTTCTTTTTGCTGAATGTATAGATTTTTTTTATGTATGCATCTATAGTTATTGGAATGTTCTTATTTTCCAAACACGGTCAGCACATTGTGGCGGTTTTCATAGTTGATGTTAACCCCAGTACCTTGTTAGTCGTTTTAAATGAAGCTTATATATATATATATATATATATATATATATATATATATATATATATATATATATATACACATCGGGTGTAATACTAAAATTGCCCAAATTGCGCAAAACTAAACTGTACATTTGTTAGATTAAGCTTTGAACCATTGTATCTTCGAAATGATTAAATATATCTTACTTGAATTCTCTGAGGTTTTTATAAAACTACTGGACTCTACTTTGAGCAATAAGAATACGTAATTACTATCTAAAATTAACAGAAAAATCGTGATGAAATCGATCCTAAACGAAAATTACATGTTCATCATTAGTTAATGCCAAGGATCGAAAGCTCATGAAGGATTGAATTGAATTGAATTTCAACTATATATATATATATATATATATATATATATATATATATATATATATATATATATATATATATAAATATATTCCAGGATCATTTTACAACTTATTTAAGCTGATGTTCGCCTTTTCTAAGCTTCTAACTATCTGTCCTGGAGTGTACAAGGTGCCTCTCAGGTTTCGCATACGATTTCTTTTCAAGCCATTTTTCACTGCTATTTGGACTGTCATATCTGAAACTTCTCTCACGTGCCAAACGTCTTATGGATTGAGTTGGATATTTTCTGATCGATCTCTTGTTGAAATGATGATCCCTCTTCCAGTTTTGACCTCCTGGTCCATTTTCCCTCTTTGTTCAAGTTATTCAGCATTTTCTTGACAGTTTTTGAATGTACTTTGAAGATGGAAGTCAGAGTATGAATGTTGGTATTATTACTGAAGGTCTGAATGATCTTTTCCCTCTCACTATTGCTCATTTGAGAAGATAGTGAGGCTGACACAAAAAGATTTTAATCTGTTCTCTTTCTAGATGAATAACTCAAAATATTTTTCGGTGATTCTTATGAGAAATGGTGTCAAGATGGGTAGACGCCTTATCTGAAAACATGGAAAAAAGAAATTCAATTAGTTTATTGTTTTGATTTAGATATTAAACATTTTGGGGGGAAGGATTATTATGCTGTTGCACAATTTGGATAATGTTGGTGTTACACCCGGTATATATATATATATATATATATATATATATATATATATATATATATATTGTTGTGGGGTCCTTCCTCCCTCTAAGAGTCTATGTTAGACTTTTCCGCTTACTATAAATTTAATAGGAGAGAAGGTTCGGGGAACAGTGAACAGTGAATAGACTGAGCGCTAGTTCCTTCGAGACATTCTTACTAGTCGTTTATTACTCTTCTGGGGCACTTAACCATTTACTTGATCACAACATATATATATATATATAAAAAGAATGTATGAACATAAAACTGTCTTAAAATAATTGTTGGACTCTGTCCATTTCATAATATATATATATATATATATATATATATATATATATATATATATATATATGCATATGTACATATATATACGTATATATATATATATATATATATATATATATATATATGTATGTATAAAATAAATATCCTTACTCTGTCCTGGGCATTGAGTTCTACATTTATATATTTATATATGTATGTGTATGTATGTATGTATATATATTTAGATATTTTAGGTATATGATTGCATATGTATGTGTATATTTACTACAATTATCATCAATATATATATATATATATATATATATATATATATATATATATATATATATATATATGTATATATATGTATATATATATATATATATATATATATATATATATATATATATATATATATATATATATAATACTAATAATCTTATAAATATAAGCCGCTATACTCGTCCGGTAAAACCTTAGGTGTTTTAGTTTGCAAATGAAGAAACCAATACCCAAGGGTAAAAAAGGGGTAAAAAAAAAGAAAGAACTAAGGACATGTACTTCCGGCGAAAATAATTGTCTAGAATGAAAGTTCAGAGTCCAAAGAAAAAAACCTCCGACACGAGTAAAGTAAAAATAACTAAGCAAAGTGCTTAATACGCTAAGTAGAACAAACTAAGTAAACCTAAAGAGTCAGGCAAACCTACCTAGGTTTCCCCTACCCGTAGGTGAAAACTAGGGAGGTTTGTCTGGCTCTTTAGGTTTACATATATATATATATATATATATATATATATATATACTGGAGGTGAGTTATAAATTTAAAAGTTTAACAAGATTGCAATGTTAAATCTTTAATGTGTTTTTGGAGGCACATTAAAGATCTAAAATTGTAATCTTGCTAAACTTTTAAATTTATAACTCATCTCTTTTATATATTTTCTACCTTCTCATATTTTTTCCTACTGATCTATCTTAAATTATGAGTCTAAATTGTTTTTGTAAATTTATAATACTTGCAAAAGTATCAGATAAATTGATTTATATCCATACTTATTCTACAAGTTATACATTTCGGCAATAGGTCAAAGTTTGTTTATAAAAAAATCATATTAACATTCCATACTTTATATGTCTTTTTACTTATATCTTAAAATATGAACTAAAATTTATTGTAAAAACACAAAATAACTTATGTATTTAACGTACCAAAGAATTTCCCACTTAAATGACCTTTTATTAATTTTCATACTACGTTTATTCCAGAATAAATAACACAAACTTGAGTCTAAATCTGCGTAATTCAGTTCTTCATCGGTAAAAAAGAATGGCCACTGTGCTCCTCCTATACTTATTTCTCCTTTTTCTTTCATTGTTTTTTTCTCTTTTCTATTTCTACCTTTCCCTCACTCTCTCCTTTTTCTTGGGAGTTTTGGCGCACTTTGCTTAGATTTCTTTTTTAAAAGCTTTAGCGGACACTTCCGCTTTGTTTTTAACTTTTGTTGTCAGCCTTTTAACGCCTCTCAACGTTCCTTCACTGCCTAAACTGCTATCAACAAATAATATTGTCTTACTCTCTCGCCCTCTTTCCTTTCCTTCTCTTTTCTTCCTTTTCTTTATCCTTCTCATTTTCCCGTTAAAGTGATTCTCCCTATGTTTCTTTCCATAAGCGGCTTGCTTGTAAATAGAATTGTTCATAACCATTTTTGGTTCTCACCAGTCGAGATGCAGCAGTAGTAGTTTGTAGTAAGTTGTTAAAAATTATAATATATATATATATATATATATATATATATATATGTTCCTGAAAAATTTATTTCGGTTGAGCTCTCTGAGGAGGAAGTGTGAGTTTGTAAACAGTGACTATTACGACTAATAATGCAAGACTCTTCGGCAAATAGAATCGAGTTCCCTCAGTTACTGTGTGTTTATCTAAAAATAAATACGCTTAAATTCACCTTCATCCCTGCTGTGTGCTAACGGCTTAAGGATAGAATCTCCGACTGGCGCCATTTCAGCCGAATACCGATCCTAGCTACAGGCAACCGGACGTCTAGCCACACTGTGAATTGTGCTACAGCAAAACAGTCTGTCTCCCTCTCCCTTTCTCTCTCCCCCCTCTCTCTCTATACATATATATATATATATATATATATAATGTAACCCCCATGACTGACTACACTATAGGTAGTAACTGCCTATAAGTATCTGTAAGTCAACGTCTAGCTGAAATCTTTTTCATCTCTGCTGGTCGAACTCTCTGCCTTCGGGCAGAGAGGAACCAGAACGAGACTATGCCTAAGGGCAGAGTCTTGTTCGGGGAGGCAGACCGACCCGATCCCGTTTATGCGGGGTTTTTGGGGATTTTTTGGCCGAGCCTACGGGCTCGAGAACCACACATTAAATTTCGGCCTTGTGCCATATGTGACTGCGTGGGGCAGTTGCTAGATAAACTAGCTGGAATCTTTTCCAGCTGTGCTGGTTAAACTCCCTGCCTCCTGGCAGAGAGAATCCCCAGACGAGGCAGAGTCTCGTCTCAAAAAACAGCTACCCGACCCCGTTTTGTACGGGGTCTACCGGGATTTTTTGGCTGAGCATACGGGCTCGGATACCCCACATTAAATTCGGCCCTGTGTCACATCTGATCGCGTGGGGTGGTTAGTAAATATACTGGCTGGGATCTGTTGCGTAGGCCCTAGCCTTACGCGAGATCTACCGACCTTCCAATAGCAGCAACTACTGGATTGACTTGCGACCATCGTGCGCAAAACTGTTACCTTATTTCTTATTGTACTGGCTTTTACAATAAACCTTTACTTATTTTATCCACCGTGTTTGTCAAGTATATATTCCTATTAACACGGAATATAACGATATATATATGTATATATATATATATATATATATATATATATATATATATATATATATATATAAAAGGAATATATATATATATATATATATATATATATATATATATATATATATATATATATATATAATACTAATAATCTTATAAATATAAGCCGCTATACTCGTCCGGTAAAACCTTAGGTGTTTTAGTTTGCAAATGAAGAAACCAATACCCAAGGGTAAAAAAGGGGTAAAAAAAAAAGAAAGAACTAAGAACATGTACTTCCGGCGAAAATAATTGTCTAGAATGAAAGTTCAGAGTCCAAAGAAAAAAACCTCCGACACGAGTAAAGTCAAAATAACTAAGCAAAGTGCTTAATACGCCAAGTAGAACAAACTAAGTAAACCTAAAGAGTCAGGCAAACCTACCTAGGTTTCCCCTACGCGTAGGTGAAAACTAGGGAGGTTTGTCTGGCTCTTTAGTTTTACACATATATATATATATATATATATATATATATATATATATATATATATATACTGGAGGTGAGTTATAAATTTAAAAGTTTAACAAGATTGCAATGTTAAATCTTTAATGTGTTTTTGGAGGCACATTAAAGATCTAAAATTGTAATCTTGCTAAACTTTTAAATTTATAACTCATCTCTTTTATATATTTTCTACCTTCTCATATTTTTTCCTACTGATCTATCTTAAATTATGAGTCTAAATTGTATTTGTAAATTTATAATACTTGCAAAAGTATCAGATAAATTGATTTATATCCATACTTATTCTACAAGTTATACATTTCGGCAATAGGTCAAAGTTTGTTTATAAAAAAATCATATTAACATTCCATACTTTATATGTCTTTTTACTTATATCTTAAAATATGAACTAAAATTTATTGTAAAAACACAAAATAACTTACCAAAGAATTTCCCACTTAAATGACCTTTTATTAATTTTCATACTACGTTTATTCCAGAACAAATAACACAAATTTGAGTCTAAATCTGCGTAATTCAGTTCTTCATCGGTAAAAAAGAATGGCCACTGTGCTCCTCCTATACTTATTTCTCCTTTTTCTTTCATTGTTTTTTTCTTTTTTCTATTTCTACCTTTCCCTCACTCTCTCCTTTTTCTTGGGAGTTTTGGCGCACTTTGCTTAGATTTCTTTTTTAAAAGCTTTAGCGGACACTTCCGCTTTGTTTTTAACTTTTGTTGTCAGCCTTTTAACGCCTCTCAGCGTTCCTTCACTGCCTAAACTGCTATCAACAAATAATATTGTCTTACTCTCTCGTCCTCTTTCC
>OZ010600.1:1481991-1486991 GCA_963932145.1 Acanthosepion lycidas
TCCCTAGCTACGCGATTACATCTGGTTATACTACTAATGATGCTGATACCTGATGAAACTAAATTTATTAAATAATTATTGAGAGTGCCTACTGATGCCTCGAAGACTGGTTTATCTGTTCAATGATTGATCATTTCATTCTTCATTCGTTTCCTGCATTTGTCCTACATACTAGGGTTTCTATTATGAAGGGGAAGTACTAGTTTCAATGGGAAAGAATTTCAATTTTAATAAGATGTGGAATTTAAGAGGGATTTTAATAAGATATAGAATTTATGAGGAATTTTAATCAGAGGTGGAATTTAAGAGGAATATTTATAAGATGCAGAATTTAAGAGGAATTTTAATAGTAGTGAATTTAGGAGGAATTTTAACCAGAGGTGGAATTTAAGAGGAATTTTAACTAGAGGTGGAATTTCAGAGTAATTTTAATAAGATGCGGAATTTAAGAGGAATTTTAATGAGATATGGAATTTACGAGGTATTTACCAGAGGTAGAATTTAAGAGGAATTTTAACCAGAGGGGGAATATAAGAGGAATTTTAATCAGAGATGGAATTTAAGACGAATTTGAACTAGAGGTGGAATTTAAGACGAATTTTAATAAGATGTAGAATTTATGAATAATTTTAATAAGATATACAACTTAGGAGTAATTTTAACCAGAGGTAGAATTTAGGAGGAATTTTAATCAGGGGTGGAATTTAAGTGGAATTTTAACCAGAGATAGAATTCAAGGGGAATTTTACGCAGATGTAGAATTTAAGAGGAATTTTAAAAAGATGGGGGATTTAAAAGGAATTTTAATCAGAGGTGGAATTTAGGAGGAATTTTTAAACATAGGTGGAATTTAAAGGGTATTTTACGCAGTCATATGTATAAGTCAAAAGCAAAAAGTAGGAATTATAAGAGGGTTGAGCCAGGACACTGAGAAACTGTATACTCGATGATATTAGCATTTGTGACGCGACAAAATAACGAACCAAATTCTCTTCTTATATATCGTCGTAGTAAAGTATCTCTATCAGATGCATTAGGCATACGAATTTAAAGAATCAATAACATTTGGTTAATATTTGCGCAATCACTTTTTATATTAATCTTCTTCTTTTTTGATTATATATTTGAAATTGCCGCTTCTGTAAGGCTTAATTCATAATTTCATTGACAAGAAATTAGAACTTAATATCTGGATATGGCTGGAATACAGAAAGCGACGTGTAACTGAAGAAGGCTGGAGAATGCAGCAATTAAAAGGTTGTGATACTAAAAGAAAAAAATTGGTTAAAAAGATAAAAATAGAAACCCTTTTTTTCTCAGTGAAGCTTGAATGACTACTGACAACACCTCTTTCTTTTTGATCTCTAATGTATAACATGAAGATAAGAGTGAAATTAGGCTTAAACAATTTCGAGATACGAGATGAGATAGTTACATAGATAGATGGAAAGATAGATATTAACAGACTGATATATATATATATATATATATATATATATATATATATATATATAAAGAGATAGATAGATAGATAAATAGATATGAAAGGACTGTGACAGACAAATAATATATAGCTATGAATAGACTAAAATAGATATGAATAGACTAAGATAGATAGATAGATATGATATGAACAGACTCAGATAGATAGATAGATATGAAAAGACTGGGAAATACAGACAGACAGACAGACAGACAGATAGATAGATAGATAGATATGGACAGGCTGATATATATATATATATATATATATATATATATATATATATATATATATATATATATATATATATATATATACTTGTAATTGTAGAAACAAAAACATCTTTCCATTACAGGGAAATGTCAGCAAGAATGCGTGGTTTATCAAGTGAAAATTTACAAAAATAGCGAGGATACTAACCCTAAAACATACATAGGTGCTACTCAGGATAAATTTAAAAAAAGATATCATAACCACACGAGTAGTTTTAAAAACGAAAAAAATTAAGCATAGTACCACGCTATCTACCTATGTATGGAAAACCAAACAAGAAGATAATATAAACCCCATCCTTAAATGGAAAATATTAAAAAAATGCCCCAAATATAAAGCAGGCCATAAATTTTGTAAATTATGTGCAGAGGAGAAATTAGCCATAGCTTTATATGATCAACCTAACCAACTACTAAACTCCAAAACTGAAATCCTTAACGTATGTAGACATAAAAAATCTTGGCTACTAAATTAGATGTTTTCCCGCTTATTTGTCATTCCACCTTAATGTTTTCTTTTTTTCCAACTTAGGTGTTTGTGTTTATGGTTCTTTGGTCACGTGGTATAATTTTAGCTATCGCCTATAAATATGCGTTTCTTTTTGCCTCGTTAGCCGTACTTTCCCAGACGATCAATTTAGGTGAAACCTAGGTAGGTTTGTCTGGCTCACTAGGTGTATCTAGGTCTGCTCGACGGTTCTATTGAGCTCTTTTGTTAGTTGTTTACTCGTATCGGGTTTTTTTCTTTGGGCTTCAGACCTGTATCTGTGCGAGATTTTTTTCGGCAGTAGTTCATACTTGTAGCTCTTTCTTTTTTTTAAAACCTTTTTTTCCCTCGAGATTGATTTGATTATTGGCAAATCAGAAATTCGAGGGTTTTTCGAAACGAGTCTAGTTATCTATATTTGTATATATATATATATATATATATATATATATATATATATATATAGATAGATAGATAGATAGATAGATAGATAATGAAATGATTGTGATTGATAGCCAGGAAAAAAGAAAGAAATGTTTTACGTGTTTCTGCTTTTGCGTAAATACATACATGAAAGCCAAATTGTAAATACACCCTGTCATATTTCATGATGGAAGTCAATATTTTCACAATAAATTTAGTATTTGGTTGGTGCAAAAATAATGATGTAATGACGTAACCTAATATTAACCAACGGATGTTGGTAAGATATTCACTATATACTAATATTTATGATATAATATGTTTGGTGATTTTTCAGCGTATGATATCTTCCCTTACTAAAAATAGTGATAATAATTCGTTTTGGGGTGTCAAGTTTTATGCTGCAACTAAAGCGTAACGTAAGTTTTGATTTGTGATTAAATCCTAAAAGTTGAGTCTGAAGTAAGAAAAGAAAGAAAAAGTTTAACAGGGTATCCCATTTACAAGAAGAAATTAGTTTATTTCCTATTTTAATATCATCTCGTTGTCATTCTATTTGGTTCATCAGGTTTTTTTAGTCATTGAGTTACTTAATTCTTCTACTGCTTTCACTTTATCATTATTTTCAGTAAAATTTATTGTTTCCCAGAAATCGTTGCTTGAACAATATTTTATATTCTCTCTCTCTCTCTCTATCACACACACATACACACGCGCGCACACACACACATATAAATACACACACACATATATATATATATATATGTGAAGAAATATAGTTTTAAGGTGTGCTACATTTATAGGATAAAGTGATCAATATCAGAGATAGAGCGAATGCAAATATAAATATAAAAGTGAACATAGAAATCAGCACTCAGAGGCGATTGGTTGTTTCATGCTAGACGCAATCGTCAGGCCGCGAGTGTTGGATTTTCCTCGACTATTTATATATATGGGTCAGTGGTGTATTGTGGGTAATCCATTCTGGCGGTTATTTTGGCGGGAGTGGCTTATTTATTTATTTGGGTTAATCTATTTTACTTGTTTTATATATATATATATATATATATATATATATATATATATATATATATATATACATACATACATATATATATACATCTATATATATATATATATATATATATATACACACATATATATATATATATATATATATATATATATATATATATATATATAATTAATGTGGATAGACTTATCACTTGGTTATTGGTTAAGTCATGCCGACTTCGAAGTTTCGTGAGCGTATTGCATGTAATTCTTTCACTCTTCAAATCTGTTGGCTTCTCTGATTCCTTGTGAACACTGATCGAACACATTTAAATGTTTCATGCGCTTTCACTTGATCATCATGCTGTCGACAACTGTTATTTGTTAAAATTAACATTTTATACTCCCTCAACAAATTCAAGATATTACAACGAGGGTTATTTGATTTGAATATACCCTGCATCCACCATCAAACACACTCAGAGGGTAAATTACGTGTGAAAAAATTCCCCATACCAGAAAAGAATCAAACAGCAGAAAAATTCAAAATCATGCCTAAAAATGTATCGATAGAATGGGATCAGCTAGAGTTGCATCCAAGGAGAGTAATGCTAAAATCAAAATGGCGCTCAAAATGCCAAATATCCCTTCTCTGTGGGATTAATGTCTGCTTCGGCTGGGTGTCATTTCATTAACTTGGTTTCCTTCTAAACATTTTTATAAGGTGATTAATAGTCAGTTTTCTCTCGAATAAACTCTTAAAGCTTCTTGGTTGTGGGCTGTATCACTTAAGAAACATTTTGCCTCCCAAAACTTACAATTATTCTCTTCACTTATCTTGATATCATCAAGAATTTTGAGGGGCCTATAATTTTAATGGCTACAATACGAACGCAAACCTTTACTCCACCTAACGCTTGTTGTCTTCAAACTCGTTTTGATAGATTATTTTCCGCCTCTAGCAAAGTATTGATGTCCATACAGTGTAGATCTACATTCATTAATAATAATTACGGATGTGAAATCAGTTCTTATATAATTTCTTCGTCCAACTTACACACTTCTCTTTGTTTTGTTGCCGGAAATATTTAGTTCCTTTCACGTTCTTGATATTCCGCATCTTTACATTCACTACACCAACTTTAATTATTTTCTTATTGGGAAATCCATTTTCCATACTTATTACCATTTTATTTTTTTTTTTGAAATCTCATTTCGAGTGAGACATTTAAAGATATTTTTTTCTTATCATGTTTTAATTGTTCTGTGATCCTTACTGAACCTTTTGTAATTTCCAATGGGGTGTGGTCCCATCACCCCA